>CANXYC011632755.1:0-13239 GCA_948193065.1 Aleurites moluccanus
TTGAACTTTATAGGTCATAAAGACCTAAATTCAATTCAAACTCAAATCAAGCATACTAATTACTTCCTATATGCTTCAAATACCTATCAATTAAACATATTACACATAATTATCAAATTATACACATAGTTTACCTTATAAACCCTAACCCTAATTCAAAAGCATTTCGGTCTACAAAGGGTCATGCCATCTAAGCTTAATTTTTCCAATTCAACTTCATAATTCAACAATTAAACACATCAATTTAACAATTCCAAGCTCAATTACAAAAAATCAAATCAAGTTCCTTATTTTTGCCCTAATTAGGTTCGGTTTAAGGGTTTTTTCTTAATCCAATATTAATTCTCCCAATTACACTTACAAGTAAACAATTCAAACTACCAATTAAACATTAAAGCATTCAATCATATAAGAACCAAGTAAATTCCCCATTTTCCCCAAATTAGGGCAGTTGGCCAAAGGGGGAAATTCCCTCCAATTATTGTTCTCCGCTTCTAAGGGTTCAATTTGTCAATTCAATATACCAATTTGAAATTTAAACACTCAATTGGAACAATGTGTAAAAATTTCCTCACATCTAACCCTAATCCCATTCGATTTCAATGCTCCTTCAATAATTGACATTCAATCTTAAATTCATCATTCAATTAACATTAATTCAACCCATATAACAACAATTATGAAATCAATTGCTCCTTAATAGCACAAAATTATTTTTCCCCCAAATTTTCCCCATTCAATTCGGCCATAATGCATTACTACCCATTAGATGTTTAATTCCTCAAATCAATCCTCCAAATCAACATTTAAATGCCAATAAATCATTAACCAACCAGAAATTTTAACTTACCTTCCAATTTCCTAGAAGTGGCCGAACCCTACTCTTCTAATTTCTCACCAAATTAAAAACTTGAACTTAGCTTAAAGAAATGGATGTAATTGATGATAATCTTCACTCAACTTAAGAAAAAAAATCTCCAAAACCTCAATTTTCTTCAATGGCCGAAACAAGGAGGATAATTTTTCTTCTTTTTCTTTGGTGTTCACGGTTTCCTTGATGAAATAATCAACATGCATAATTCTTTTAAGTATTTTATTAGTTAGTGGACTTTTTCCACTTAATCACTTACACTCAATCTCATAAAGTGAATTTTGAAACCTACACATGCATCCCTTGGATTATAATACATTAATACTTTGTTCCATTGAATCATGATGAGTGAAAGTGTCATTCACTCCCTACTCTTACACTTTACTTTAATTGAGTCCTTATAAAATATCAATTAAATCCCTAATTTTTATTTCCTTTTGTAATTAAGTCCTATCACTTTTGTAAACTAATTTGGCTATTTTTTTTATTATTTTATTTTATCCAAACAATCAATTAACAATCAATTACACATGTAAGTATACTAAAATAATAAACAGAAATTTCCCAAAGGTGTTTATCTATTCTAGGCTCGGTTATGACTCGGTGTTACACTCTATTTCCATCACCCCACCATGCTAATATGGCAGCCACCTTAATTTAATGAGAGAAAGAAGTGTTTTGAAAACTTAAAATTGAAGAAGTTTTGGAGGAAAAAAGATGGAGAGCTTTGGCCACCAAAGGAAAGTTTGAGCAAATTTTTTTTCTCATCTTCTTATATAGAATATCATTTATTTTCTTTAGCCAATAGATGATTAGATAATTAATTAAAAGAAAAGACAATTGAATAGAATTATGACATAAGCATGATGATGTCATAATTCCTTAATTCCTTAATTCCATATTTTTATTTATTTATTTATTTTTTGTGGTAGGTTTGATGAACAAATAGAGGAGCCTAATTAATGAAATAAATGCTTGATATTTATCATCTTCAAATGGCTAGCTCTCCTAAGCCTCTTTTGTTGACTTTTTAGTGCTTTTAATTATACTTAGTTAAGTTATTTTATCACCATTTTACTAATTATTTCATTTATGCCATTTCATTAGTATTTAGTTTATTTCTATTTCATTTTTAGACACACTTGACTGGTTCTAATACCTTGAACATATTTTATTTTGGTTGCAATCTCTTAAGTTGATGTAGGAAAAAGAAATTCTCAGTTTGGATTTTCCTACAATTTATTAAAAATCTTTGAGTGAATGGCGTTCGAATGAGATTTCCTTTGGAAGGTTTTATTTCATTTCATTTGTTCTTCCTCTAATCCTTCCCCTTTCATTGGTTAATAATATTCCCTAGGTTGCCTTAGGGTTCCATTTGAGGTTTCTCTAATGAAATATAATACATACTTGCCTTAAAAAAAAATTTTAAAAAAATTCTACATGATTTGAGCTTCAAAACTCTTTCTAACAATCGCGTAAATAGAGTATATCGGGTTATTGCATTCTACCCCTATAAATAAATTCGTTCTCGAATTTAAAATATTCTTACCTCAAGTGGAGAACAACTGGGGTACTTCTGTCGTATAGCAGATTCGCTTCCTAGGTACACTCTTATGTACTCTGATTCTTCCATAATACTTTTACCATGGGAATTTCTTTATTTCACAATCTTCTAACTTATCTATCACTAATCTGCTTAGGAACCTCTTTATATGATAGATTTTCATCCACCTCTACTTCTTGAATTGAAAGAATATGTGACAAATCTGACAAATACTTCTGCAACATAGAAACATGGAAGACTGGATGCACATGGCTTAAGTTTGGAGGAAGAGCTAAGCGATAGGTCACATTACCCACTTTATCAAACACTTCGAATGGTCCAAAATATCTAGGTGATAATTTCTCCTTTTTGCCAAATCTCATTACCCCTTCATTGAAGAAATTTTAAGAAACACATGGTCACCAATAGTAAATTGTACATCATTCATTTTTGGATCCACATAGCTTTTCTATTGACTGAAAGTAGTTTTCATTTGCTCTATGATAATTGGCACCTTCTCAATGGTTTCTTGGAACAATTCAGGGCCTTCAATTGCCTTTTCTCTAGTTTCTACCCAACACACTAGTGAGCGACATTTTCTACCATATAATGCTTCATATGGTGCCATACCAATGATGGAATGATAATTGTTATTGTAGGCGAACTCCACTAATGGTAAATACCTATCCAAACTGCCTCTAAAATCTAGAACACGTAACCTTAACATGTCTTCCAATGTATGAATGGTTCTTTCTGTCTACCCATCTTTCTAGGATGAAATGCAGTGCTAAAATTCAACTGTGTACCCAGTGCCTCTTGAAATTTTTGCCAGAACTGGGAAGTGAATTGAGTACCCCTATCTGAAATGATGGATAATGGCACTCCATGCAATCTCACTATTTTGTTAATATACAATTGGGCATACTGAGCTGCTGAATAGGTTGTTTTTACTTTAAGAAAATGGGCTGATTTCATAAGCCTATCAACTATAACCCAGATAGAATCATATCCCTTTATAGTCTGTAGTAAACCAACCACTAAATCCATAGTCACCTATACCCACTTCCACTCTGCCAATTCAATTTCCTGCAATAACCCTGAAGGTTTCTAATACTCAAATTTCACCTGCTGGCAAGCTAAGCAAGTAGACACATACTTAGCAACATCTCCCTTTAACCCTGGCCACCAATAATGGCTCTTGAAATCATGATACATCTTTGTTGCTCCAGGATGTATACTATAAGGAGCATGATGAATCTCTTGCATAACTCTCTCTGAGATTATCCACATTAGGTACACACCATCGATTTCTCAATTTCAACACCCCCTTTTCTAATAGAAAATTATGAGCTTTCCCCGTTGCCATTTCATCTTTGCCTTTCTCTATTCCTTCTTTTAATTTCACCAGATACATGTCTTTGTCTTGTAAGGCTTCTATTTCATCAATCAACTTTGGCCTTACTTGGAAATGTGCAAATACAGCTTGTGAATCAGTGATTTCAAATTGAACCCCCATATGAAATAATTATTTCAACTACTTGATGAATGGTCTCTTTTTTACAGCTATATGTGATAAATTGCCCATTGACTTCTGACTTCGAGCATCTGCCACTACATTTGCTTTACCGGGGTGATTAAGGATCTAGCAATCATAATCTTTCACCAATTTAACCCATCGCCTCTGCCACAGATTTAAATCTTTCTGCTTTAAAATGTATTGAAGGCTTTTATGATATGTGAAGATCTCACATTTTTTACCGTACAAGTAATGTCTCCAAATTTTCAAAGCAAAGACCACTGCTACTATTTCTAAGTTATGCGTGGGATAATTCACTTCGTGCCTATTTAATTGTCTGGATGTATAAGCAATCACCTTCCCATGCTGTATTAACATGCATCCAAGTCCCACTCGTGAAGCATTACAGAAAATAGTGAATCCACCGGTGCCTGATGGTCGTGCTAATACTAGAGCTGTAGTAAGACAAGTTTTTAGCTTCTGAAAACTTTCTTCATAGGCATCATCCCACTGAAACCTGACTTGTTTTCGGGTTTATTTGGTTAATGGAGCAGCCATTCTGGAGAAATCCTTCTCAAAATGGCGATAATAACTGGCTATACCTAAAAAACTGCGGATCTCTATCACATTAGTTGGTCTCGACTGTTTAGCTACCGCCTCAACTTTCTTAGGATCGACTTTAATTCCTTCTCTACTAATAACATGACCCAGAAAACATACCTCTGATAGCCAAAATTCACATTTTGAGAATTTGACATATAATTGGTGATCCCAAAGAGTTTGCAGTACCACTCTCAAATGTTCTTCATGTTCTTCCCGACTTCTAGATTAGACAAGGATGTCATCAATAAAAACAATGACAGATTTTTCCAAGAATGGCTTAAATACTCTATTCATGAGATCCCTAAATGTAGCAGGAGTATTTGTTAACCCAAATGGCAGCACTAAAAATTCATAATGCTTGTATTTGGTCCAAATAGTTGTCTTCGTTACATCTTTTTTTCGGATTCTTAGCTGATGATAACTCGACCGAAGATCTATTTTAGAAAAATACCCAACACCTTGCAATTGATCAAACATATTATCAATCCTTGGCAAAGGATATTTATTCTTGATAGTTATCTTGTTTAATTGCCGGTAGTCAATACACATTCGTAATGTGTCATCTTTCTTTTCACAAATAACACCGACATAACCAAAGGTGAACTACTAGGCCTGATAAAGCCTTTGTCAAGTAATTCCTACAATTGCATTTTTAACTCCTTCAATTCAGTTGGTGCCATTCGATATGGAGGAATAGAAATAGGACTAATTCATGAAAGAACCTCAATTTTAAACTCAAACTCCCTTTTGGGTGGTAATCCAGGTAAATCTTCTGGATATTCATTCACCACTAGAATCTAATCTACCCTTTTTTCAATCATCTGGGTATCGATCACATGGGCCAAATAACCTTGACATCCCTTCCGAAGAAGCCGTCTAGCTCCTATAGCATAAATAAGGCTTGCCGAAATGCCATTTCTTTCACCTTGAAATACAAAACTAGGTTGCCCCTCTAGTCAAAATTCTACTCTTTTCACATAACAATCAATGGAAGTACGATGTTGAGACAACCAATCCATACCCAAAATCACATCTAACTTCAGCACATGCAACTCTACTAAAGTCACTGGAAGTTTTCTACCCTTAATTTCTACTATACACATGTCATATTCTCTATCCACATTAACCGTTTTACCCAAAGGTGTAGATACCTCTAATGGTATCTCCATTTGTTTATTACCCTTACCCAAATTCTTTGCAAATACCAAAGATACAAATGAATGGGTAGTACCAGAATCAAATAATATTGTAGCCAAATGGTTTTGAATTAGAAGTGTACCTTCCACTATAGTATTTGAAGTTTGTGCCTTCTAGCAATTTAGGGCAAAAACTTTGCCCTGACCCCTGCCAGCTGGTGGTTGTGCTAATGCAGTGGTAGTACCCTGGCCTCTGTTACCCTGCTGACCCTACTATACTGTAGGCTATGACCTTGGGGAGGTAGTCTGTTGACCCCTCATCTGGATTCAATCCTTAATGAAATGACCTTTTTGCCCATATTTAATACAAACCCCACTCAACCATCTACATGTACCACCATGTTTTTTGCCACAATGTTGGCAAGTAGGACAAGTATGACTAGTCTACTCTGTTCTAGATGCACCAGCAGACACTCTCGGGGTTGATGATACAGCTACGGTTCTAGTTTGTCCCCCTGCAGTACTGACCATTGTTTGACTCTCTGCAGGCCTGCTCTGGGAGCTCTATCCTCCCCTATGCTCTCTTCTGTCCACCTTGACCTCGGCTATTACTCTTTCTTCTATGTTCCCTCACTGCTTTTTCTTCTTTATATTTCAATTCCATCTAAGTAGCCTTATCAATTATCATAATCAAGGATGTGAACTCCGCTGATAGGAGGGAATTATGTAAAGAGGCATGTAGTCCATGTCTGAATCTATTAATCTCAGCAGCTTCATTAGGCACAATCTGCAGAGCAAATTTGACTAACCTCGGGAACTATTTTGCATACTCTATCAAGCTCATACAGCCTTACTCTAACCTCTGAAACTGTATCATCCTTTTGTCTTTTTCCCCTTCAGTGAAGAACTCATCTATCATGGACTGCTTAAACTTTGCCTAAGTAGACGGATCATCACCATACAATCTGATCTCTATATGCCTCTCAAACCAGTCCCAAGCTCTATCTGTCAATAATAACCCAACAGCTCAATAGCTCGGACCTCTATACAAGGTAATCTTTGGACAACCTTCTCAACTTGTGATAAAAATTTGGCAGGCTCATCTCTTTGCTCACCTTTAAACTCAGACAATCCCAGCTTCAGAAAATTATACATTAAGATGCCCCCTTCATCGAGACCCTTTCTGACCTCTTGGTGTGCAACTGGCTTTAGAGATGGATCAGCAGCTAGTACAGGTACAACAGGTGGTGGCAGTACTGGTGCTGGCATAGGCTCTTGTCTCATTCTTCTCAATTAAGCTATCTCTCTTCTTAACTGCTCATTTTCTCTCATTAGCTCTTCATTCATATCTTAAATATTTTCTTCTACTACCTCCTCATCCATATGCACTCTTCGCTTCACTGATGGCGGCTCCACATCTTCAAATTATTTTGGAGCTATCTAAGACTCAACCGTAGCCTCTAATCTCCTACCGAGATGAGGAGGACCCCGCCTCTCTAGCTCTGGTCGAATAGCACCTCATCCTCGCCCTCTCGGATGCCTCTTAGGCGGCATTTTACTATAAACAAAGACAAATGAGCAAATATCAATTAATGATACACAGATAAATACATATAACAAATAACTGACAAATGATGATATAGGAATTCCTATTGCTCTATGGTTTTCTTATAATTAATATCTTATATGCACTTAAAGTTTTATCTTATGTAAATTATTTCTTTGCTCTGATACCAACTTTGTCACATTCCCCTCTTCAGGAAATGTGATGATCCTAGGGTATAAATAAGCGTAAGGCCTCCTAAACTCGTAAAACCCAATGCACTAATTTTTACATAAATTTCGCCATAACTTTCCCATAAATTCATGCTAATACTCGGGACCTATGTCTCTCTCTTCTACAATATCAATCACACAACTTGCAGAAGAAATGACACTTCTAAACTTTCATCCTTAACCCCTGAATCTACCACGAATCAAAATAATTCATAACACTTCAATAAAGCAACCCATAATTATATTTCATTTTCACTAGATATTTCAAATTGTATATTTATACTGAGTTAGAATTATTATAATTTATGCATAAAGTATTACTAACTTTAACATCTTTAATCATAGAGCACTAATTAAAACATAAACCAAAAAGAAATTTACATAAGTAATAAGGGTTCCCAGCACAGAATAAGAAATATGGTTAGAACCGCTGCTATCTACTGACACCTGAAAAATTATAAACCACAGAAAAGTGAGATGATACTCAGTGAATAACATATATTGTACCTCCCTGGTAAGGTTAGAAATTTAAAAGGAACAATTGGGCAGTAATAAATGAATAATATGAATGGCAATAGTCATGTCCTATGAACAGATAAATAATAAGAATTTAGCCATTGAAATCCAATGAGGGTAACAAGTATGTCAAGTTGATGCTCAATGAAACAATAAAATTTAAAGGGTGATTAATCACATAGAATTTATATCAATTAAATAAGTTGATCCAAATGCTCCAATATCAGTATGTTGAGCCAATTGCTCATATAATAATATATCGAGCCAAATGGTCATATAACAATGACAGATTGCAAAATCCACTGAAATATAGACAAAGGCTACATATCTTGATAACATGTCTCATGAAAGTCATATGGTTGATCAGACCACATGGCTGAGATCTCCCCTCACCAGCTAAAGATCACTTAAACATTGTGCATAATGCCATATGTAAAATAACTACTCCATCGGGTAAGTAGTCTGTCATTAATCACATATAGGGTGCATCAATATCAATGTCAATAATCAATTAAATGCTTATATCAATGAAGGTTATAAGCATAAAGCATGTCAATGAAGAATCAAATAATGAGGTTTGGTTATAGAATGAACTTTCTAATAAATGATATCATGTAAGTATATCAAATATGATATTTAATTCAAAAGAAACAAGTGATTCCAATGACTATCATGGTTACAATGCTTCAAAGGTTAATCATAATCATATAGAAAAATTTGGTTACTAACAAAGAATATTATCAAGAACTTTATATTTTAAATATGCCAAGATAATGGTTTTAAAAGGTTCAAATAACCAATTAGAAAGTAATGGCTAGCAATAGCAATATATATGAGATTCATAAGATAGGATTATGGTATAAACAATGAGCTTGGAACATGATTGAACAATGTAGGTTCAACTAAAGAAAGATGTATATATGTTACTCACATTGGAAACAAAAAGCAAAAATGGAACTCATTCTTTATTCAACACAAACAATAAGAGTGATCATATGGATCCCCCTCATCTTTATCTTTCGCTTTGCCCTTGGAAGCTATAACACATAAAGGTTCAATTTAGAGTTCCATTTATGCTAAAATTGCATTAAATAAACTTGGCAAATGAATTTCCTTAAAATTTACTTATTCATTTATGTTTTCTTTGAGTTTCAGTTTCTGGTAGCCCTGCCTCTTTTAGATATATTTTGAGTTTCACTAATCCAATTATCTGATTCTTTTTCTTAAAGAAACTAAACACATAGAAATCTTACATATCCAAAAATTAGATCATTTTGAGTGTTATAAAATTTATAATGAATTTTCAAACCTCACCCTGCAATTCTACCAACTACCCTGAAAAACTAATCCACCAATTCTATTGTTTCTATTGAAACTCATTCAATACATATCCAAATCCCATTCTATTTTCACTGGATTTTAGATAAGATATAAATAACAACTTTCATGTTTTGAGATTTTTCTAATTCAGATAGTAAGACTTTCAAATTTAGAGGATTTAGGGTAGCATAACTCTAAGTCTGGTTCTGAATCCAGTTCTGAGTCAATAGCAATCAAGACCACATATATGCTAAGTTACTTAATATTTTGCAGATATTTTTCAAGGACACAGTTTAGATATAAGCTACAACTTTTATGTTTTGAGAATTTTCATTTGACCACTTTAAGGTCACAGAATGGCTGTTCTAAAATTCTGCTTAGCCTCAGGATTTTTACCATTCAATGAATTTCAAACTTTCTCTACCTCTCTTATACATTCTTAACTTCACTCTAACTTCTATTAATTCATTTACTTAAAAATTCCAGTATCTTATACTACTTTCAAAACTCTAATTCAGCTTTCTATTAAATCATTAAAGCAAGAATTTTTATTTGCAAATTAATCAAATGAAAAGCTAAGGAAGATTAAGGTAGTTACCTTGTTTAATTAGCTTCCTTCAATATTCTTTGCTTCCCACCTCCAATACCACTACTTCTTCCTTATTTTTTCAATATCTAAATTTTTAAATCCTCTATTTTCATCATCCTACCATGCTAATATGACCGCCACCTTAATTTAATGAGAGAAAGAAGTGTTTTAGAAACTTAAAATTGAAAAAGTTTTGGAGGAAATGAGATGGAGAGCTTTGGACACCAAAGAAAAGTTTGAGCAGAATTTTATTTTTCATCTTCTTATATAGAATATCATTTATTTTCTTTACCCAATAAATGATTAGATAATTAATTAAAAGAAAAGATAATTGAATAGAATTATGACATAAGCATGATGATGTCATAATTCCTTGATTACTTAATTCCATAATTTTTTTTGTGGTAGGTTTGATGAATAAATGGAGGAGCATAATTGATGAAAGAAAAGCTTGGTATTTATCATTTTCAAATGGTTGACCTTCCTAAGCCTCTTTTGTTGACTTTTTAATGCTTTTAATTATACTTAATTAAGTTAATTAATCACCATTTTACTAATTGTTTCATTTATGGCATTTCATTTATATTTAGTACATTTCTATTTCATTTTTATGTACTCTAGACTGGTTCTAATACTTTGAATATACTATTTTGGTTGTTAATCTTTTAAGTTGATGTAAGAAAAAGAAATTTTTAATTTGAATTTTCTTACAATTTATTAAAAAATTTTGAGTGAATGGTGTTCAGATGAGATTTCCTTTGGAAGGTTTTATTTCATTTCATTTGTTTTTCCTCTAATCCTTCCCCTTTCATTGGCTAATAAAATTTCCTAGGTTGCCTTAGGCTTCTATTTGAGGTTTCTCTAATTAAATATAATGCATACTTGCCTTAATTTTTTTTTTTAAATTCTACCCAATTTGAATTTCAAAACTCTTTATAACAATCGTGTAAATGGAGTATATCGAGTTATTATAGTAATGAACCCTAATTTACTACTATAATGAATATCATATGTGTTTTCAAGATGTTGAATAGTGTTTTGATATTATTTTTTGTTGATGAAAAGTGAAAAATAGCTAAAGAAATCAAAAAGTGCGAGCTTTTTTACTGCTTTATCTTTTTTCATTATTATAATTTTTTTCTTTTTTCTTTTTATATTTGTTATATGGAGTGAAACGACAGCAAATGGAGTCCAAAACATTATAATTTGTATCACTAATGAAACTCTTGTTAAAAAAGAGGTGTATTTTCACATTTTTATAACGTTAGGATTCAAATTGAATCTCGAAAAAAATCAAGGGCCAATGTGCTCCAACGAACGTGCTCCTACGACTAAATATTATCGTTAAAATTTTACCTTATACAAAAAAAAAAAGTTCTTTTAATTAAAAAATAATCTTCTTAGAAGTTTTTTAGAGTTAAAATAAAATAAAAAAAGGAAAGGAAAAAATAAGATGAAATAAAAATTATCTTATGTTTGGAAATTTAATGAATTTAGACAAGAAAAATTTTAGGTTGTATTTGGATGTATGAATTTGAATTTGAAATTTTAATTTCAAATCTATCATTTGAAATTTATAAATTTCTTATTTGGAGAGTGAAAATTTTGAAATTTTAGATTTGAAATTTTAAAACAAAAATAAAATTTTTAAATTAAAGATAAAAGTAATAGATTTTAAATAATTAGGTAAAAAAAATATTTGAAATATTAAAATTTTGAAGGGTTTGATTTTACTACGTATTTAAATCAAATTCAAATCCATTTAATCTTAATTATCCAAATAAGAAATTTGGTCCAAATCCAAATTTAAGATTTAAATCATTATCATTCAAACGGGCCATTAAGAAATTAGTTATCTTTTTAGACTTGTATTTCGTTTCCTTCAAAATTAAAAAAAAAAAAGAGATTTTTCTTATTTATTATTAAAAATAATTTTTAAATAATACTATTTTATTTCTAATAACTGATATTACTTTTTATCTTTCAAACTTCCAAATAATAAATATTTATTAATAATTTTATTTTTTCTTTTCTTATTTTATAGATTAAAAATTATCTTTTCATTTTTGCACGACTGTGTAATCAAATGGAGTGAAATTATGATATCGTCGGAACTCCATTTCCATTCAATTAAAAGAATTATTATTTTTTATTTACTATATTTAACTTTTATTTAATAAAATATTTAGATTTAACTTGAAAATTATTAAAAATTCATATCTAAATAAATTTTAGTTTGAATTCAAACACATACAAATTATTATTCAAGTATAATAAAAATAAGAATTTAAATACTTTTGCAAATAGATTGTTTAGCTTGCAAGTTATTTTAAGTAAAATATTATGATACTTAAAATTAGCTTTGTTTTCTTAACTTACAATCTAAATTAATTAATTCCTAGTGCTATTTCATGCTTGAGCACGTGTCATTGTGATTCTCAATTGATCTAATTTGTTGCCATGTAAAAATCATTCACTTTGGAAATAAGGCAAGTAATGATTGTGAGTTGGTTTGAGTAAAATTGATTTATATGATTTGAGAATCACATTCACTAATTTGGATTTTTTATCTGATTTGATGTCCCATTTCTTAATTAATGTATTTTTTTGCATTATATCATTAATAAAAAATTGTTGACTATAAAAATACTTTAAAAAAAAGGTGATGTAGCGCACATAAAATTACATGGGACAGAAAATGAAATACCAAATAGGATAGAGAATCTAAATTGTACATTCATATCCCATCATATATTTTATTGGTTTACAAACTATTTTATAGTAATTACCAATCATAATCCTTTTCATTTTTATTAGGCAAAACATATATTTTTCCTCCTAAACTTGTCACGATTACTTATTTTGCTCCTTAGACTTTAAAAATGTCATGATCTATTTTCGGATCGCGATGATCCTAGGATGTGGGAGATGCCAATGGCGATCTACACCTGTAAAATCTAGTATCACATGTACAATTTATAGACCACAATATATTATCCATTTTACTTAGTTACCATCCATTCTGTTATTCTGTAATTCTATAATATCTGTCATTTTTGTAGTGTAATTATCAATTTTATTTGTTTGGAGAATTTTAAATTTTAATGAGAAGTTTGGAAATTTCAGAAACTTTGTTTTGAACTGCAGCAGAATTCAGTGTTGGCCATTACTTGCTCTTAAAGACATATTTGGGTAAAGTGTAAAATATGAAAGTTGTTAATTTATGTTTTAGCTATAATTCTGTAAAATGGTTTGGTAAAATTCTGAGTATGTGGTGAGTTGTGTCTATTTGAGTAAGTCTGGTCTGGATGAGAATTCCTGTAGGGATGCAGTATATGTTTGGAATTTTTGGGAATAACTGAGGTAGAA
>CANXYC011632877.1:0-17601 GCA_948193065.1 Aleurites moluccanus
TCCGCAATCAGTATTGCTCATAACCCAGTACAACATGACCGAACAAAACATATTGAAGTGGACAGACATTTCATTAAGGGGAAACTAGAGAGTGGATTGATATGTACACCATATGTTCCTACACGTGGTCAACTTGCAGATGTCTTAACTAAAGGATTGAACAGCTCAGATTTTCAGACAATCATATCCAAGTTGGGAATAGAGAATAACTACTCACCAGCTTGAGGGGGAGTGTAGAGAAAATCCTATTTATGAGATAATTTTGTATATTATTAGCTTTCCTATTTAAGAGATAATTAGCTTTTCTATTTAGGAAATAATTTTGTATATTATTAGGTTTCCTATTTTTGCTAGGTTAATGTGTATAAAAAACCGGCATTGTTATTTGGTACTAAAAATAAGAGGAATACAATTCTCTTTCAATTGTTCATACTCATATTCCATAACTCTAGGATTTGTTTGCCTAATTCAATCTTATCTAGGATAACTTAAGTAACAAAAGATTATATCAAAGTACTTAAGTAAAATATCAATCCTAAAACAGCCAACTATACAAGAGCTAGTGCATGCTTTGCAAGCTCAAGAACAGAGAGTATCCCTCAGAGAGGAGTCCTTAGAAGAAGCTTTCTTTGTCAAAGACAAAAGTAAAGTATCTGCCAACAACAATGGCAAGACATAAATGGTGACAGGTGAAGGAATTTTCCACCATGTAGAATTTGCAAGAAGACAACCATGTTGAAAGGTCTTTTGATGGAGAGAGACACGTATCTTCAAGAATCAGAGCATATCCATCAGTTTGTTGTGAGACAAGGTGGTGTTTTAGGTTCTATATGGACTTATGCTTCCAGAGCTTTCAAAGTGATTTCTTTCTTTCCCAATAACAACCAAAAAAAAAAAAAGGAAGAAAGAAAAGTCATTTTTTTCTTTCATGTCTTGTATAGAGAGGCAACTAATTTTTGTTTATACACTCATTATTTATTTTGCATTTTGGAAGGAAATTTTCCTTCAAATTTCTGTTAAAGACCTTGCTATTCCAGTAGGTCCGTTAGTGAGGTGTGTAGAAAGTTACCTTGTGAGTTAGTAAAAGCTAAATATGGGTTGGTATGGTTAAAAAGTAAGATATGCCTGAGGTGAGGGCCTGGGTTAAGGTCATTCTTTTGTACTCATTCTAAGTAAACTCTCATGTATTAAAAGTTAGTGCAATGAATGAAATTTGCCCCTATTGAAGGGTTCAAATTCTAGAAGCTGTTTCCCTGTGTTGTTTGCCCTCAGCCAGCCCTAAGAGGTTCATTTACAGAACCTGGGTTTGTTGTTTCTGTTTGCATGTTCTGCTTGTGTTTGAGCTGTATTCTATGCCCTCCCCAATCCAACAAAATCAGCCAAGAGAGAAGATTGGAGAGAAAAATTCTGAAGTGATACTAAGCACATAAAACATAGTAAAAAAAGTTCAACATGGTAGCCACGTCATACTTTCAGTTTGAATTTGGTCAGATATTGGTCCCAATGGTTATACTTTTACAGAACATATGGTTTAGTAATTTTAATGAGAGGTAGTACCTAGTTTAATGAACAAATTTATCACCAATATGTTACTTGTATCGTCTTTACTTTCGTGCCCAAACACTGACCATACACACACAAAGGTATATGATTCTAAACTCTATAGAAGAGTGAAGAGCCTAATTTAAAGTAGAAAATAAAAAAATTCATAAAAAGGGGGAAAATTAAATAAATAACTAATAGAGGTGGCTACTGGAAAGAAGTTTACAACAACGACTTGTCACCGAAAAATGGTTGTTTGATGACCTTTAGGCAGGGTTCATGAGCTGCAACAATTTTGCCCGCAGATTCACTCCATCCATCAATGCTAGAGAGAGCCACTGTGGTTCGTGTACCTTTCTCCCAGGGGCATGCTAATATAAATAGGCATAGCTATACAAGTGCACAACTGCACATGTAGGAAATGCAAGTTGGCATGTTACCCAACCTAATGATGTAGAAGCATGTACAGACTGCCATACATTCTCAGAAGCTAAATGGTCAAATATTTTTTTATTAGATTCCAGCTTATAGTTCTTACATTAGAGCTAATGAATTAGCGAGCAGGAAATGTGAAGATCACACTCAGTGATTGTAGATGCGTAAGTAATTCATATATCACGTTATCCACTATTTATTTCTGATAGGGATTAATTATGGACTAGTTGCAACGTATTAAGAGAAGTGGCTTGATGGGGGCTTAGAGTGAAGCCCACCAACAGAAGCCCATCAGTATTATTTTTTCCTAATAGGCTTGAGTGAAACCCAAATGTCTGCTAAGAAATATTAGGTCCTTACCTAACCTTTCTAATACGCTAAAAAATTTACCCATCTAGGATCTTGTCATGTGGCATTTGATCAAAGGCTCCTATGTCATCAGCTTCATTATAAATAGCCAAGCCTATATTGTGATGGGACATTTGGCTTGGCACATTTCCCAAGAATCATTTTCTCTCTATGTTTTCTAACTATACTTTATTGCCAATTGACCTAACCCCTTAACGATCGTAGACCTTCCTCTCTATAATTATGATACTTCCTCACATCCATCACCTAGCATGTGCATTAAAGCCTGGTAGGATTGTCCACTGTCCCACACCTCCCCCTAACTCATCCCTCTTCCACTGTGTTCTGTACAACTTGAAGCGACAAGAAGGCTTGTATATGTGGTATGTGTATAGTCATCATTCCCAGGCCTAATAGAACAAAACATCAAGCTGTAGAACAAACCTATTTCCTTGTGTTTACTTCTCATTTTGTCCACTAATTGCAACATGGTGGCTCGTTGATCATTGTCTTGCATATCTTGCACCAAAGAAACCATAAGTTTTGCATGACCTGCAAAGCAACCGTAGCTTGTCAAGCACACAAACCTTTTCATTAATGTTCATATAAGTTATGTATGATACATAATTTATTTCTTTTAGGTACATCAGAGCGCATGCTAAGGTTTGAACCCTTCACCTCCTGCATTATAAGGCAAGCACTTAACCACTAGGCTAGACCAATGGCAGAAGATTGTTTTTAAATTAGTCAATAATAATAACAACAGCAGCAACGATCATGGAAACAACTGATAATTTCCATATAATATTGTTTATTTTGATTATGAAGGAACTAAATTGATAATAAACAATAAAAAATAACAAATAAAAAGAAGCTGTCTTAAAAGCACGAAAAAAACAAAAGATGGAACTTAACAGCAGTTACAGTTTGAGAAGAGTAACTGTATCACAAAAGCAAAAAAGCCAGACTTCATATGTCGCAATGATAACTGAAATTAATTGCTAGAATGAGTCATAAAAGTGCTTTTTCAACCAGACTTTGGTATATGCTCGAACAAACGTGAGCAACATGTTCTGCTATATCAGCAACTGCTGAAACGTATAGAACTAGCCCAAAAGATATCTATTTTGTGATAATATGAGGGCACTGTTGTCAAATCCTTCCATGGAAAAACCTAAAACAAGTGAGTCAATGCAACTGCAAAAGAAATTATTGTATCTGTTGAGATGTAAATATATTGATTAGCGGTAAATATGTTAATTATTAGGAGAATGATTTTTTTCCTATTTAGGAGAGAGATTTTAGGTTCTAATTAAATCCCAACAATCATGGGAATACAGCTCATAGATTTTAGACTTTCTATTTTAGTTTTTTATTCCTTTTTTACTCCTAAAATTTCTCTTTGTTTTAAACTATAAATAGCATTGTAAATTTCAGAAATTCATCAATGAAAAGAAGAATTATTTCATTATTTCTCTTCCTAAAATTCCACATGGTATCAAAGCTTTAGGCTTTCTAAGGAAAATTCTGTATTAGCCTCCATCATTACAATTCCTATAGTTCTAGGGTTTCCAAGGGCAACTCTGTATTACCTGCCTTCATTGCAATTTCCAGCAGCCTTCATTGCTGTGATTTCCAATCAAAAGTGTCGCCTTCATTGCTGCACCTTCTCTCCTAGGAGTGTTTCTAGGGTTTCATTGTTGTGTACTGTTGCCTAAAAGAAGTTGATCACAGCCTTCATTGCTGCACTAATCTCTTTCTTTTGTTTTTTATCCAAACACTTTTCTCAGCCTTCATTGCTGTAGTTTTCTATTTGATCTTTCATCATGTCCACATCAGAAATCACCTCAAATAATTCTGAAGAGGTTAATTCAAATCACATGAAAGGGAATTTGCATAATATCAGAGCCACATATAGACTGAATGGTAAAAATTACCTCAAATGGTTTCAATTTATTGAAACATCTTTGTTAGACCAAATTGAAAAACTTAGAAACTCGTTGGGTTTCATGTTTGGGCTTGTGCATCATTTTGGAGTGTCGGGCTTCTAATATTTGTTGGGTTCTCTTGAGAAACCTTATGGTTCTTGCTTATTGGCTTTCTCAGGTAAGCCTGTATTCTCTTTTGAATTAAATGCCAAAGAAAAATGTTCGGATATCTCATGGATAATTGATTCCGGAGCCACCAATCACATGACCCACAATTCACAAAATTTCAGCACCTACACTCCTTGTCCTAGTAGTAAAAAGGTTATTGTAGCAAATGGCTCTCTAACTACTATTGTTGGTAGGGGTGGCAAAGGGTCAGGTTTGAGGCGGATTTTGCAAAACCCGAATCCTATCCGTTTAAAAATAAAAATACCCATCCCGAAACGGGACGAGTCAGGTCAGGTCAGATATATTCGTTTATATATTTTTTATATTTTTTTTAAAAATATATATGTATATATATTTATTTATGTATTTTTTTTAAATATCCATACAATATAATTTATATTTCACTTAAAAAATAACTATAAATTAAAAAAATATATAAATAAAATAGTAAAAAATAAAAAATATATATATATATATAATATATATAATCGGATCGGGTATTACCATTACCCAAACTCAACCTGAATCCGCACAGGTAAAAAAAAAAAACTGCCCCGCCCCATTTACTAAACGGGGCACGGGTCGGGCCAAAATTGCCATCCCTAGTTTATGGTATTGGAGATGTGTCTATTACACCTACTCTTACTCTTAAAAATGTCCTCCATGTCTCTAAATTGTCTGCTAATCTTGTCTCTATACAAAAACTCACAAAAGATCTTCATTGTCAGGTTATTTTCAATCCATATTGCTGTGTTTTTCAGAATTAGGACTCAGAGAAGAGGATAGGACTTGCTAAGGAACAAGATGGACTGTACTACCTTGAGGCACCTCTCACTACTAATGGAATCATGAATAATCTAGCTATGTCGTTTCTTAGTGTCTCAAATAAAGAAGCAATCTGGCTTCATCATTTTCGCTTGCGTCATCCATCATTTCATGTCTTGAAGGTTATGTTTCCATCTCTATTCAAACACTTGGATGTTATAGATTTTCATTGTGAAGCTTGCATGTTAGCTAAGCATAATCGTGTCATTTCCACTTAGCAATCATCATAGCGCTAATCCGTTTGATTTGACTCACAGTGACATTTGGGGGCCTTCCACCGTACCAAATGTCTCAGGGGCTCGTCGTTTTGTCAATCTAATTGATGACTGCACTAGGGTCGTATGGACTTTCTTACTCAAACACAAATCAGATGCAAGTAGTATCATTCCTTCCTTCCATTCCATGGTCCAAACACAATTTGGAGTCGAAATCAAGGTGTCTAGATCCGACAATGCAAAGGATTACTTTAATCAGGATTTGTCCCCTTAGGATTACTTTAATCAGGTTTTGTCCCCTTGCTTTCAAAAGGAAGGAATTATTCATGAATCATCGTGTAGCTACACCACAACAAAAAGGGTTGCGGAGCGAAAAAACGGTCATCTCCTTAACACAGTCCGGGCACTATTGTTTCATGGACAGGTTCCTAAAACCTGTTGGGGGGAAGTACTATTTACTGCCACATACATGATTAATAGACTTCCTCCACGCTCATTAGATCATAAGACCCCAATGGAAGTTTTATCTCATGTCTATCCACATGTTCGTACATCTAATGGTCTTAGACCTCGAGTTTTTGGTTGTACTTCCTTTGTTCATGTTCATAGTCATCAAAGGGGAAAGTTAGACCCTCGTGCAGTGAAGTATGTGTTTCTTGGCTACTCACAAACCCAAAAGGGCTACAAATGTTATCACAATTCGAAAAAAAAAATTCTCTCTGCAGATGTCACATTTATTGAAAACAAACCTTATTTCTCACAACCTTATCTTCAGCGGGGAGGTATCCATGAAAGATAAGGACTTTGGTGTCCTCAGCAACCTTGAGTTATCACATGTCGTCCTCATCCCTGTTTCATCCAACTCGTCCAACTCACCTTTGGTTTCTATTCCTGGTTCAACTAATCCTACCTGTTTTCAAGAATCTACGAGTTTTAAACAGGTGTACTCACGAGGGACAGCTATTCCAACACAGAAGCAAGTCCAAAATGCCACTTTGGGTACTGCTAAGGAGAGCATGATAAGTCCTAAACTCTCTTGGGATAAATAGCCACTAGATACACCTGAAAATACACCCGATCAACCCCTTGATACATCTAAAACTGAACCTGAAATAGAAAATGCCCATACACCTGAAATACACTTGATCAACCCCTTGATACACCTAAAAATACACCTGATCAATCTGAAACTGAACCTGAAACAGAAAATGCCCTTGATTTACCCAGGGCTATTAGAAAAGGGACTAGGGAGTGTACCAAAAGACCTGTTTATCTGTTGACAAACTACATATCCTTGAACCGCTTGTCTACATCATACCAAAGATTTGTTGTGAGTTTAAATACTATTGTTGTCCCTAACATTTTGTCTGAAGCATTGGCAAAAGAGGAATGGAGGAATGCCATGAAAGAATAAATGAAGGCACTTGAAAAAAAAAAGACTTGGGAAAATGTTGACAGGCCAAAAGGAAAGAATTTGGTGGGCTGTAAATGGGTGTTGACTTTGAAATACAAAGCTGATGGTTCGCTAGAAAGATACAAGGCAAGGTAAGTTGCAAAGGATTACCCCCAAACCTATGGAGTAAACTACCAAGAGACATTTGCACCGGTGTCCAAGATGAATACTGTAAGAATCCTGCTATCCTTAGCTGCTAATCTTGATTGGGAACTGCAACAATATGATGTAAAAAATGCATTTTTACATGGAGATTTGGTCCACCAGGTTTTGAAGGAAAAGAAGTAGCAAATAAGGTGTGTAGATTGAGGAAGGCACTGTATGGACTCAAGCAATCACCTAGAACTTGGTTAGGTCGGCTTACTAGAGTCATGAGAGCATCCGGATATAAACAAAGTCAAGGTGATCACACTCTGTTCATAAAACACTTGGATGCAGGGGTAGTTACATCATTATTAGTGTATGTTGATGACATCATAGTTACAGGAAATGATGAATGGGAAAACAACGGCTGAAACAGTGCTTGATTAAGGAGTTAGAAATAAAGGAGTTAGGAAAGCTGCAATATTTTTAGGGAATTGAGGTGTCATACTCAAGGCAAGGAATTTTTATTTCCCAAAGGAAATATGTGACTGATCTTTTGAAGGAAACCAAAAAGCATGGTTGCAAGCTAGTAACTACTCTGATTGAGCCAAACCAAAGATTAACAGAAGCAACAGACGAGACAGCAGTGGATCGAGAAATGAACCAACAATTGGTGGGAAAACTCATCTACCTTACTCATATCTGACCAGACATCGCTTATGCGGTGAGCTTGATCCGTCAATTCATGCTCAACCCAAAGGAATCGCATCTACAAACTGCTCATCTAGTACTTCACTACTTGAAAGGAAGCCCAGGGAAAGGAGTACTATTTAAGAAAAGTCAAGATCTCAAACTTGAAGCTTATACAGATGCAGATTATGTTGAATCCATGGTTGATAGGAGATCCACAAGCAGCTATTGTACCTTCCTTGGTGGCAATTTGGTAACCTGGAGAAGTAAAAAAAAAAATGTCGTGGCAAGATTGAAAGCAGAATCCGAGCTTAGGGCAGTAGATCAAGGAGTATGTGAGTTATTATGGCTCAGGATTATTCTTGATGACTTGAAGATCAAATGGCAAAATCCTATGAAGTTATATTGTGACATTGTATATAGGAAAAACTTGAAGGACTAACTTGCATGTCTTATATTCCTTTAAGAGATCAATTAGCAGATGTTTTGACCAAAAGGCTCAATGGTGGAAATTTTCATGATATAATTTCCAAGCTGAGAATGGAAGACATTTATTCACCAGCTTGAGGGAAAGTGTTGAGTTGTAAATATATTGATTAGCTGTAAATATGTTAATTATTAGGAGAATTATTTTTTTCCTATTTAGGAGAGATTTTAGGTTCTAATTAAAACCCCATAATCATGGGAATACAGCTCATAGATTTTAGACTTTCTATTTTAGTTTTTTATTCCTTTTTTACTCCTAAAATTTCTCTTTGTATTTAACTATAAATAGCATTGTAAATTTCAGAAATTAATCAATGAGAAGAAGAATTATTTCATTATTTCTCTTCCAAAAATTCCACAGTATCCCATTCTTGTACAAAAGATTCATATTGAAACAAAATAGAAATAGCCTCCCCCAAAGAATTCCATATGCTAAAATCTATTTGAAAATATATCCATGAAAAACCATTCCACAACAAGAATTGAGCCTATATGCATGCATAGAGAAATTTGTAGAAACCAAATCAGAGTGTGAAGTTCATATACATTGCGAAAGAAAAGAGTGGGGGGTAGAGAGAGAGGGGAGGGGAGGGGAGTGGTTTAAAAGGTACAAGATTCCAAATATATAGAAGCCTTTAGAAATCATAATCAAGATACCTTATGCATCTCCCAATCTCTTAATAATAGGATCAATAAAGAAAAGGCTAAACTCGCCAAGAAAGACGGACACCGACTCTCCATGCTTTGTTTCTTATTAAAGCGATGGGATTATGGAAGTAGCTTATTTTCTTTGATTTTTTATTGAATTGATGAAAATATTTGTTGCTAAATTGATGAATATAATTTGTTTTATTTATTTTTTTTGTTAAATTAATAAATATGGATGATAATATATAATGTATATATTAAAAATATTATTTAATATTTAAACGTGTCCCAACATGTCAAAATCTAATTTTTTTGAGAATTAATGTGTTGAAATATCGTGTCGCATGTCGATGCTTCATAGTATGTGTATATATATATATATATATATAACACAAACTTATCAAAATAAATTTCTGCAAAAAATTAAAAAATTTAGCCAACAAACTTACTAATAGATATTTTTGCAAGAAAATTAAAAAAAAAAAAAAGAAAAAAAAAAACAAAAGAAGGAAAGGAAAGAGGAATAGCAAATGGCTTAAGCCATCTACCAAACAAGCTACAGTCCTACAGCTGTCTTGCAGGACAACATGACAAGCCAGCATATAGTCGACAGTGAAACTGCTTCCTTTTTTCTGAATTTGAAAAAAAAAAAAATTAGTGTTTGGGCCAATGCAAGTCGACGAAGTGTTGACTTGTACTGGCAGACTTCATGGTGACAAATTTTACTACCATTTGGGAAATATTTTCTTAAATACCCTACAACACATAGATTTAAAAAACCGTTGTTACATAATGTAACGACGGTTATATAGAGAAATTTTAGGCATCCGTTCCCATTGCATCTGTTTTTTAACAACTCAACTTAACTTAGCCTTAATCCCAAAATTAATTGGGATCAGCTATATGGATTCTTTGTTTCCATTCCAAATGATTTTGGGCTATATCTTTTGATAACTGAAGTGTATCTAAATGACCATTACACAACGATAAAAGCCGTTACGGCTGTTATTTTGTAATGTAACGGCCATAATGGTTGTTACTTTGGGGCCAGAATATCTTTTATTTGGCTGCAAATTTCATATGCATTTGGACTTTTTTCTAGATCCAAATGCAAATTTCAAATTTCATATATTCTAAATCCTCCTAGGCATTCCTAGTATTAATAAGGTAATAACTATATCTTAAACTTTGTTTTGTGTAGTAGTAACATTACTTATTATACTAAATTATTAATTTTGGTCAAAATTTTATACATGTTCAGTCTTTATTTATAGAGTATTATGTTTATTAATTAGTTATACCTCTCAAATTTAGTGATTTGTGTGAATATTTATCATTTTTACAATTTTTTGCCGAAACATTAAATAGCGGTTGGTTGTTACCATTATGTTATGACCGCAACGACCCAGTTACCGTTACACGCGACCATGACCACTACTGCTATTCATATTTATGCTACAATGGTAAATTTTTCATTTTTTTTTTTTTTTTACCTTCAAATGGAAAAAATCACCATTGAATTATCTAATTTTTTTAATGAAAAAATGACATAAATCAATGAAAAAATTACACAGTGAAAAGGAACAAATACACCATTTTGGAAAACTACATAGTCAAACAAGTTATCTGATTTTCCATTGTGTCATATAATTTATAGCAATGGATATGTAATTTTTTTCTTGAAAAGTTATATAAACAAGTGGACAAATCACATAATGAAAAAGGAAATGTTACGTAATTTAATAAAAAAAGTACATAACCGAATACGTTATGCAATTTTTTTCGTTGTCTCATGTAATTTCGACCAGTACATTGTGTAACTCTTTATAGCATTATGACTAGAGTGCCACTATGGCACCATAGAAAGCACCCTGAAAATATAGATACAAAAGAAATTTAGCATTTGGAAGAAAATTCTGAAGTGGTAGATTGGGTGATTTCTAGCCCTAGTATTTGAAATTTTATAGCAATAGAAAACAATCTTGGATTGGAAAAGGTAAAGGAAACAAAGATGCGGTAATTGATAGGCTGCTACTACTATGATGATGATTGCAGTACTATAGCAGCATAATTAAGAAAGAGGGGAAAAAAGGAAGACAAAGGGGACAAATAGAGAATAGAAATCAGTATATATATTTGCCTTTGCAAGCAAATGAAAATACTCGTAATTTTATCATCAAAAGCCTCAAAAATTAATTAGGTAGTCTAGATATTATAGACCTAAATATTCATTTGCCCTGTTAGGATCATTGGTCCTAAATAAAAAAAATTTATAAACACCAAAGAAATCCCCGAATGACAAAATACAAATTATCATGCAATATGCAAGCTTATTTTCAAATTAAAACTTGTCATGAGTTTCCATACAGGATAGTTTTTTACACCCCGAACCAACCCCCACCCTCCTCCCTCCCCTCTCTCTTCCAACCATTTCATCATAGTTGCACTTTTAAAGTTCAAAATATCATCTCAAGTGTTCCTCCCCAAATCAATAAATGATACCAAAATGACATCTTATCATCACCTACCTTCAAAAAAAAATGTCTATCAGATGCTTCCTATCAACTCCTAGTGTTTCTTTAAGAACAAAGTTTTCAAGCAGTTACTCATCCACCTCCATTTTCATTTCCACACTAAACTATTTAGAATTAAAGTAAAAAGCTTACGAGATAGTACAACTTCATTCCAAACATTAAAATAAACTTATAATAGGTGGCTCTTTTTGTTTACATGCTTTGTGCATATAATCAATCATGTTGACCTTAAACTTAGAATGCCAAATTAGATTACCCAAAAAAATGTTGAGGCATTGCAATGAAGTTACATAGATGCATTTAAACAGAAGCAAACTAAAATCACTTAGGCAAAGCATTAAATCAATTGTCAAAATAAAATACAAAAAGAGAAAAGGAACTTGATGATGATAAACTAGATTTTAAGCTATGTAACGAACCAACAACTCTTAGATTAATGAAAAAAATTATTGGAAAAAAAATAACAAACAACATTTTTGTATTTGGAGAAGATCAAGGAAAATTACCAGACACATCAACTTCCATAATATCACTTGAGAATGCACAGTTATCACACATCCCTGCAAAGGACAGAAAGTTTACAATATGGAAAAATTAATGAGACCAGACAGTCATAAACAAAACACAAAGATATCAATGAAAAAATCCAAATCCAATAATACCATTGCAGTCTTGTAATGGCTCAGAAAAATGTCGGAAAAAGGCACTTCGGCGACATTGTCTTTTAGACTGCATGCAAAGAACAACTTAATAGAAGGTATGATGTAGAACGTTTGCATAGTAAAAGAAGATTTTCGTCTTTAGCAAGCCTCAAATACATATTTATATTTCCCACCAGATATGGTTAGATAAAAAAACAAAATCTTGTTTCTGTCTTTTGATGGTGAAAAGAAAGGGCCTAAGGTTTGTAGGCATATTAGGAGTGGAAAATAATAAGATAAGAGAACAAAAATAGCCATAATGCTCAGGTCAGCTCATTTAATAAATAAACCAAGCCTAAGCCTAAATTTAAGGCTCATATATTAGACAAGTTGAGCATGAGCTAGCCAAAGCTTGGAGTTTTCGAGAAAGCTCCTTCTGGCAAACGCCGGTTGGCTACTAGGCAACGTTTCTAGAAGGGCAATGGCGGTAATGCACACCCACAAGCCCTCTACTATGACCATAGTCATTGTTTCCTTCTCATCAGAAAAACCAGAGCCACCGGAGATGATAACCAGAGAAAAAATTCAGGCCCCCAAGTTCGAATGCTCTTATATTATATTAAAATCCATGGGCCCATACACAAGTGAGCTTATAAGTGGATAAGTGTTAGAACCCGCTTGCACAAAACCAGTTGGTTTATGCTAGGTCCAACACCCACTCACTTATAAGTCTTTTATATATTTTATTATTATTTGATATATGATACTTTTTCCAACATTAACCCTCTTCATTTTAGACCAGCAAAAGTCTCCAATGACTAGATATACCAAATTCTCCTCAAAAGACCAAAAAAAAAAGTTATAAAAATTGCCAAACCACCTCAAAAACAATGTAAAAAACAACCCTAAAATATATATTATAGGCCTCAATAAGCTTAAGTTAATATAATAGTTAATAGAATGAAAACCGGAAATTTATAGAATAAAAGATCTAGATAGCTGTAGTAGTTGAAAAAATCTTTGAACTATGGACTACCAAATGTTCGCACATTAAGACTTAAATAATAACGATGAACCTCAACTCAAGTTTACAACTCAACTTTGCTTTAATCTCAAAATTAATTGGGATCGGTTATATGGATTTTTTGTTTCCACTCTAAAAAATTTTGGGCGACGCCTTCTGATAATTGTAATGTCTCTAAATCATACTATATTCCACTCCTTAAAGTTAGTTTAGGTCTACCCCTTCCTTTCTTACTCTCCTCTATCATGATGTGGTCAACCTTCTTAACCGAAGTCTCCCTAGGTTTCTGCTTTATGTGCGCAAACCAACTTAATTTTCATTCTCACATCTTATCCTCAATCAATGCGATTCTCACTTATGTCTAATGTTTTCATTACTTATCTTATTCGTTCTAGTATGACCACACATTCATCTTAGCACTATCATCTCGGCAACACTCATTTTCAATACATGTCCCTTCATTATACAACACCAACTACCATATAGCATAGTAGGTCAAATAGTCGTACGGTAGAATTTTCCCTCCAATTTATTAGGAATCTTATGATCACATATAACTCCCAAGATAAGCTTCCATTACAACCACTCATATTTTATCCTATAGGTAACATCCTCCTCACAACCTTCATTTCCTTGAAGAATTGAGCCTAGATATTTAAAATGGTTATTTTGGGACAATGTCGCTCCATCCAAGCTAACTCACTCGTTATCCCCACTTCAACCTTCACTAAACTTGCAATGCATGTACTACGTCTTGGTCCTATTTAACCTGAAACCCTTTAACTTTAGAGTACTCCTCCACAACTCTAACTTTTTATTTACTCTCTTCTGTGTCTCATCTACCGACACAATATCATCTGCAAACATCATGCACCAAGGGATTTTCTCTTGTATATATTTTTTTAATTCATCCATAACCAAAGCATGACATAAAGGCTCACTGCAAACTCTTAATGCAACCCAACTAAGATAGGAAAGTCTATTAAGTCTCATCCAACTATGTGCACACTAGTAGTCGTTCATTCATAATACTTATATGTACCTAAACGATATCTCCTTACGTTCTAACAATCACCATAAAACTTCTCTTGTGACTCATCATAAACCATCTCCAAGTCAATAAAAACCATATGCAAATTTTTCCTCGTATCTCTGTATTTCTCCATCAATCTTCTATTAAGAAAGATTGATTCCATGGTTGATCGACTTGGTATGAACCTAAATTGGTTAGCAAAAATAGATGAAATATCACGTAAGCTATATTCTGTAACTCTTTTCCACAACTTTAAAGTATGAATCATGAGCTTAATTCTCTTGTAATTTGAGCAACTCTTAAACATTCAAAATTAAATAATAAAAATAAGAGCATATTTTCCCCAAAATATGAAATAAAAGAAACATTATAATGCAAATCAACATATTAATCACCAAAACAACTATGGGAGCTTTCCAACCAAAAGAATATATTGTTATGAAGCCAACAATCACAATCCAAAACTATTCATACACATTAGGTTATTATTTTTATTATGATTATATTGTTAGTCATAATTGTTCTCTATCCCCAATCTTAGAAAAATATTTTAAAAATTACTACATATTTATACTGCAACATCCATGTGAGCCAATTGAATTTCCTTCACATTCCATTTATCATATTATTATTGATCTAAAACAAATCAATTTTTATGTTACCGGCAGGTGCATAATTCATCATTTAGAGGATCCCACCCAACCATGAACAATGAATAACTGGAGAACAAGGTTCAGCAAACAGAAGTATTAATTCTAAAATCAAAGGATTGATGCTAACAATTAATATCATACTGATAAGATGATTTAGAAGTTTTGCATGATGCGCTCAAAGCAAGGCTTGTTAAGGACAGCCTGTTCTCTTCAACCATTCTTAGTGAGTTTTACCTACTAAATCATAGCATCTCTCCCTATCAGATGCATACTTTTTCATTCCTGATAAGTGCTATCCACTTTTAGATTATTGTCCCTCACTTGGGATATTCCCTAATTTCACTTGCTAAAGAAATTTCATAACATTCTTTAACAGAGATTTGTCTATAGCATTCAACAAATAATAATGTCAGCTAAAACTACTTAACCTACAGCAAGTGATATGGACTATACCTGGCAATATCGTACTATGTCATAAAGGTTCTGCAATCCAGAATTCTCATAGAAGACCATCGAACTCTGATTAGAAAGGTGCTAGTTTTAAGATGGTATGCAAAAATATTATAGAAAATTGCAATGTCAAAAGACAAAAGAAGTGAATAATCTTTAATAACAAATAAATAAATAAATTTACCTGCCTGGGAACATCATTAGGCCTAAAAAAGAGTACACATTCAGAAGGGGCTCCATCTCGTCCAGCCCGACCACTTTCCTGAAGAAAGAGAAGCTATAGGAAGAATAATCCCCAGGAAAATGGCTAGTTTAGCAGGTAAAAGGATTAGGGATAAAGAAAAAAGACCTGGTAATATGTTTCCATTGATTTACTCAGGCTGTGATGGATGACAAACCTGACTACAGGCAGTTATTTTGAGTGTAAGACCATATATGTTTGTACAAACCATTGCAAATTTAGATATCCGCATCAAGCAAAGAAACAATTGGTAGTGTTGCAACGCCCAAAGAAGATATGCATGAGGAATATTTTGAAGTAGATGACATACATCATAAGATAAACCAGAAAATTTTTAACACGCACCGTCTGGCTTGTTGATTCCCATACCAAATGCTACCTGGCATAAAAGCAAGTTATTGGAAAGGAATGCAGATATTAATACCAGAAAGAAATGATAAGTGCAGTAACACATACCGTACCGACAATGACCTGCAACTTATTTTTGCTCCACCTGCAGAGTGAAACAGTGTAAGAACACAAATTACATGGAAATTATTATTGCTGAATTTTCTTTGGCATTATAATTTTAACAGCATTAGTAACTATGAAGCAATTGTGTTCACCAAAAACAGCACTCAACCAATCTCCAGCTCTAACCAAATTATCCAAACCACCTACTAAATATTTTACTTGAGCTATTCTACATTGATTTAAGACTAAAGTTGTCATTGCTCCATATCACTAACAAAGATTGGAAGTTTGCACTCGGTGTCTTTAACCTCCAAATCATGTAACAACTGCTTTGCAATTCCATGGTCAAATTTAGACTACTTTCCAATAAGTTTTTGCTATCTCTCGCTTTTCTTTCTCTCTCCCTCTCCCTCTCTCTCTCTCTCTTTTTCTTTGGATTGGCAACAAACATTTCTTTTTCGTAAGGGTAATGGCCATTTCAAGTGAAGTAACAGTTGTTAGTGTTGAGCTGAGACACTTTTGCCATCACACTAGCAAGATTATATTTTGATACTTTTCAGTGTAGTCAAGTGCCATATGAAGGAATGCTTGTGCTTAAGGTTCAGAAGAAATTTAGGATCTAGATTAGTGAATTCTAGAAGAATTTTGTATAGTTATTGCAGTGCTTAAGCAAACATGGCTTGAAGCATGTAGTAGGTAAAAAATGTTTTCTTATCCTAAACCCAATGTACCTCTATATATTTGAATGGAAGTGCTTCAGCTCCTTTTGAGAGAGCTTCTCCGGAACACGTCACTCTCATCTTCTAAGTTCTAATGCCAACAAAAGTATCAGAGCATCAAGTTCGGAGAGGGACCAGGAGTCGAGAGAGAGACAGAGAAAAACAAGCAAGCTTTCTTTCTTAATATCCAGAAAACCTGAGAGCTTCTCAAGATGTCTTCAAACGGATTTGCGATCTCCACACCTCATGTTATTTCAGGAAAAATAATTACCCTATATGGACAGTAAAAGTGAAGGTCTATCTGAGGGCATTTGAGTTGTGTGAAGCAGTGGAGACAGCAAAGCAACATTTGAGCTAATGCAACGTGAAGTACCATAGAGAGGAGTGTGCCAAGAAGTTCAACCTTGTGTGTCAGGCATTCAGCTATTTCAGTATCAATTTTCACAAGCATACTGGCTTGTGAAGCAGCAAAGGAAGCTTGGGATAGGTTGGAGGAGGAGTTCCAAGGAAGTGACAAGAGTAAGAAAATGCAAGTGTTGAGCTTGGGAATAGAACTTGAACTTCTCAGGATGAAGGATACCAAATCTGTCAAAGCATTTTCTGACAGTTATGTAAGTAGTGAACCAGAGAAGACTGTTAAGGTGAAGATCTCAATGAAAGAAGGTTGTGGAGAAAGTACTGGTGAGTTTGCCAGAGAAGTTTGAGTCCAAAATCTCCTCCCTTAAATATTCAAGAGATCTGAATCAACCAACTCTTTCTGAGTTAGTGAGTGCTTTGCAAGCACAAGAGGAAATAAGGTCTACAAGACAAGAAGAGGCTACTGAGGTTGATCTCTTGGCACAACACCAAGCCAAAAGCACTTCCAATGGTGAAGGAAAGAAGAATGTTGAAGAAAAGAAGAAAAAAAAAAAAAAAAAAAAAAAAAAAAAAATAATGGGAATTAAAAAGAAAAAAAATTGGGGGAAATAAACCCAAATTAAAAAATTTTAAACGGCGCAACCAGAAAGGAAAAAAAACAAAAAGGTGTTGTT
>CANXYC011633527.1:0-22291 GCA_948193065.1 Aleurites moluccanus
ATCATACACACCTTATAATCCCATATTAATGGTAAAATTACAATAAGGTCCTTAATATTCACCGAAACCACTCAAACGCCCCCGTTGAGCTGTTTTCCCGAAATTGTCTCCAACCGGGTATATTTTTCCATATAATTTCCAAATAAATAAAATAAAACCATTTACATTCACTTTTATTCTTTTCTTTACTCAAATATACTGTTTAATTTATAAAACCTCAAAAAATTGCAAAATTATAATTTAGTCCCCCGATTACCAAAAATTCCAAACTTACCCGATTAAGTCCTAACTGACTTCAAACAAATTCTAGGCCTAAAAATTAGGTCATATAACATGCATAAATATAATTCCATGCATACACATATCATATTAACATGCCATAAAGAAAGGAAAAATAATTTCCCTAAAGGTCCCTATCAGGGTTTAGGCTAAGGTGTTACAATATAATACAATGTAAATTTTGTTTTGATTTTAGTAATAATAAATCAGTTTATCTCGAATGAAAGTTTGTCTAAGACTTTAGTTTTTACTAATATAAGGGACTAAATCGTTCGATATGTAGAAAATGTAAGGACTTAAACGCTAGGCAGATCATTAATGTAGGGACTTAAATGCTAATAAAGTTATAAATATAGGGACTAATACGTTACTATTTTTGACAAAGTCAATGATATATATGAGATCAATTCGTATATTTTTGCCTATATAGTTAAAAATCAAATGCCAATCAAACAATATTAAACATATTCAAAACACATTTTCAAAGATATCAGTTAATATAAATATAAGTCATCATCATCATTGATCATTACAATAATATATATATTTTGTTGCATCATTACAATGATCAATCTTCTATAAATCATGACAAAAAAAAATACTTGCACCTATCAGTACCATATTCATTTATTTTTACTAAAATATCATATACAACCTGTGGCTAACTATATCGTTAAGTAAAAAAGTATAAGATCACATGAGCTTCAAAAAATACTTTCATGTGATCTTCCAATTAGCATATGTGCAATTGTGTTAAGATTGTAATTCCCACTGTGTAAAATATGTCTAAAAAAGTAAAAAGTTGTTTAAAATAGTCTTAATTATTTTCTTAGGATCTCCTTGATCTTTGAGATGTACTCTCACTATTTTCCACATTAGTTCTCCATCTTGATGGCTGTGAACTTCTCATCCTAAAAGCCCTAGTATTCCTTTGAGAATTAGCCTGCAAATTTGACATTCAAAATCATTTTAATTATTAGAACAAACAGGAAACAAAATAAAGTATCAAACATTAATCATAAATTATTACCCTTGCAATAGGTGCTCTCTCACATTCTCTTCTATTATGGCCAAGGCTACCACAAATGGAGCATTTCACTGTCCTATTTCTCTTTCGGCTTATGCTAGCTTGGGGTTCCCCTTCTTGTCTCCTCCTTCCACTTTTTGGCCCCCCCACAACTCTCTTCAATGGTAGTGGTAAAATTTTTTAAGTGTCTTCATCTCGATCAAAATCACCCATGGGCATTGGATGTAAAATTCCATTATACATCTTCTTATAATTCTCAATTGTGTAATAGGAATGACAATAGTTAGCCACATCAGTCCTTTTGTATCCAATGCACAACATCACATGCTTGCAAGACAATCCAGATATCTCCTACCAGTTGCAGCTGCACTTCTTTGTCACCAAATCAACACTAGAAGTTAATGGCCCTTCCATCACCTCATATTGGTCATTCCTACCAGACATCAATCTATAAACCCTAGAAAGCTTAACTTTTTTATTTATGGATTTGACAGTTTTTGGACATATTTTGCCTTCCCAAGTTTGTGCTTTAGCAAACTTATGATGCAATCTAACCATACACTTTCTCCTGACTGCATCAATCAATTTTACAGCTGGCATAAATCTTAATTTCTCAACCTAATTGTTGAAACTCTCTGTCATGTTATTTGTGATATGACCACTCTTAGATTCTTCCCAAAATGCATGCATTGCCCATTGACTTAATGAGATCTTCAATAGCCAGTTATAGGGTTTAACATCCCTTTTATCTTTAATATTGTCCATTGTAGTCTAAAACTCCTTGCTGTGAGTTGCCTTTACTGCTGCCCAAAAATGATTTCTTAAAGTCAAGCTCGAGAATTGTTTCTTGAAGTTCATAAATAAATGCCTATTACAAAATCGATGGCTACCATTTGGAAATATAGTCCTCATAGCATCCACCAAGCCCTGTACATTTGAGAATCAATAGTCAATAACCTGTAATTCATAAACAACCCTAACAAAACATAGAATTATATAAAATTAATCATGTAATTACCTTTTGCCTGTATGACATAAAAGTTAGTGGCCTGACATTTGTACCTCCACCAATGCATTAATGCAGGCAATATAAGAAGAAAATTCTGCTATCAATACACTCTAACTCCACAATTCCAAAAGAAAGAGGGAATATCTCTCTATTACCATCAAGTGTTATGGCAGATAAAAAATATCCACTATAAGGACCTTTTAGGTGGCATTCATCTAGGCTTATGAAAGATCTACATTTTTCCATGAAACCCTGCTTCATGGCTTCAAAGAAAAAAAAATTTTACTAAATATATACGGGTCCTCTTCATTTTACCTCTCTTGAGATTGCAACTTCACAAATGTCTTTGGATTGTATTTTCGAAGATGGGTAATATACTTTGGCAACTGTGCATAGTTGACACTATGCTCTCATTCAGTAAGTTTTCTTAATTTATTTTTTGCCCTATACAGTTGCCAAATATTAGGAGTCACTCCCCAATACTTGGATAGTTCGTGCTGCATCAACTCATAGCTCATATCAGGGTCAACCCTCAACTGATAAGCAAGTTTGCTCTCAATCCAGTTCGCTCTCAATCCAGTTCACATTTGCAAACTTGTTTCTGTTCACAGGCTGTCTCTCACAAGTATGCTCATCTTTTAGAGTCTTCACTATGAAAGTGATATCATCTCCCATAATTGAAGCATGAATCTTCCACTGATAGCATGTGCCTTGACAGTAAGCAATTACTCTCATAGCATCATTTTTTCTTCATCTTCAATTTATATCCTCCTTTAACACCATAGTCTCTCAGTGCCTTTCTAAATGCATGGACATTCTTAAACACTTGCTCCACTTGAAAAGTCACCTCTTCATTTAAAAACGACACAAAAGTGTTTGAATACATGCCTTTGAATGGATCTGACTTTCTCTTCTTCCTTCTTCTCAATTCAAATTGTTTTTCATCATCTTCATCGCTTTCCATTTCTGCTAAATTCTCTGAAGCCAAAATGCTTAATCCATCATTATCATCATCCATTAGATGATCAATATCAATGAAATTCTAACTTTCATTAAAAGTTTCATATTCATCAGAACCATTAGAATTAGTATCATCTGCATCTTCTTCAGCAGATGAAACCGCCCTACTGTTTTATTGAGCTATTCATTCTTCATCCTTACTTTCTGAGAGTGAGTAATAGTCTTCAACATTCTTTGTACTAGATACATATTCTCTTATATTTTTTTGCACAGATGTCATTTTGGATCTTGTAGAGTACCTACTAGAAGACCCAACAATACCTCTCCCCCTTCTAGTTTCAGTAGCTCTACCTCTACCCCTATCCCCACTAAAATCAGCACCCTGCCCCTTACAGGATAAGTACCTCTACCTATGCCCCTTACAGAATGAGCACCTCCTCCCCTAACAACATCATCCACATCATCAATGTTATTATGTAAAGATTCCCAAATCCTTGCACCTGAAATATATCTACCCCTATCCCTATCAGCCTTTCTACTTTGCTCCCCATTAACTGGATTGAAGTTGCTAACATTCTGCCTCCTTACATCCACTTTATCACCACCATGCTCCATATTTTTAGTTTCAGCTTCCATTGTAGGCACCCTAAGACCAGACCCTCATGAAAATATGTTTGATTGGTCTGTTTCCATTGTAGTTTGTCCTCCTTCTATTTCCCTAATAGGTGCACTATCACCCACAGGTGCATAACCAATGTCAGTGAATGATTGCTCACCCACACCATTAGAATTATCTTCCTCAAGTCCATCACCAATGGATTGATCACCCCCACCAATAGGAATTGTCTGATCACCACTCCTATCACCATATTGCATCCCATCTACTTGCAATCCATCAACATTTTCAGCCTCACCTAATATTAAAAGAGGAACATCTTCAGTAAGAATATCCACCTCTTCAGCTCCAAGAGGTTGAACCTCATACTTCTTAAAATATATTTCTCTAGTGTCTTTAGACATCTCAAACATAAAAATGATGTCATCGTCATTCTCTATCTTTATGTTTACACCACACACCAATTTTACAAAATTTGTTCTAATTGGAAAGGCCTTGTACACTGCATCGACTAACTCCATGTAATTGAACTTGTCTAGATCAACATTCCACATTGTAGCCTCCTCATCATAATATTTGAAATGTAGGATGTAATACGATGGTAAATCCATATGCAAGAGCATTAAAACATAAATTCTGAACAATTAGCATATGAAATTCAACCCTAATGAAACATAAATAATATATGATTCTAAAAATGATACATTATTCCTTAATATGAAATACAAACAGAGAGAAATGTTGGTCAATTACAATATTCAAACAAATTCCCAAATCCTAAACCAAAACCCTAACCTAACCCTAATTCTACATAAATTGAATATGCTATACAAGTTCTAGGATGAATTCCTTCATATAAAATTCACCAACAGACTTCATCCTTATCCAATTCCCTTTTTCAACAAAAAGTCAAATAAAAAACCTAACCTAACTCCAAATCTATGTAAATTGCTACAACGTAATACCATAATGAAGAAACCTAACCAATGCAAACCTTGTTTTTCTCAAAACTTCATGCTTCACAAATTTCAAATTTTAATAGAAAAAAAAATAAAAAATAAAAATGAACACAATGTAATATATAATATTTTGTACTAACCTGATGAAAATGCGACTATCTATTGCATGCATTCAGAGGTACTCTTCACCAAAACTTCAAAATTCTAAACCCTAATTTTACTTGTTCTTCAAAATACTAGAATGATTAGAAGAAGATAGTGACAAAGAGAGGAAGTTTTTTCGGATTTCAAACGAAGAAGAGGGAATAACTGACTATTTTCACTTTTTCTTTTTTTATTATCATTTACACGTAGACATGCCCATTTTGGTCATTTCGTGTGTTTTTAATGGAAAAAGCTAAAAAATTGACGAAAGGACGTTAATGTTAGACGATGTCAAAATAAAAGGACGTAATAATGTATTTCTCAAAACCCAAGGATCATAATGCTGTTCGGATTAAAATTCAGAAACTAAATTGTAATTTATCCAATTTTAAAATATAAATTAAAATACAAAAAAAATATAAATGTTTTAGGTCACATTTACTAGAGAGATAAAAATCTTATTTATAAGAAAATATTTTATGAAATTAGTTACATTAAAATTTATATTTGGTAAAATTATTCATGGAAATAATAATATTTACAATTTGATAACTCAATAATAATTTTTAGGAATTTGTAGAAATTAAATTTATATTTACATAGTTTATGATAAATTAAAAATAAATTATTTTTTGAGTTTTAACATGTTAAAATAGAGTACATTTTATAAAAATTTTATTAACCATTTATTTATAATTTTTAGACCTAAAATTAATATTTTATAAATTTTTAAAAAAATTAATATATTTATAAAAAAATAAAATAGAAAAAAAGGATATTAGAGAACAATGCATTACCCATTTTTATAATTTCATGATTATATTTACGTATTTAAAATTTAATGTTACGATATAATGTTTATGATATATTTCAGATATATTTACACCTTATTCTTATTTTTTATTATTACTCATAATTTTTTAACTTTGAAATCTAAAAATTTAATTGGATTAATAGATTGTGCAATTAACTCACAAGAAATTCTAATTAAAATTTGTCTATGCTAATTAAAATTTGAAAGACAAAAAGGTATCCACTAATATAAACTAGTGAGGATAAACAGTCAGAGATAAAGAGTCATGTAAGATATGTTAGATTTCTGTAATGTTTGCTGACTATATTTGATATTTTACTTGTAATTTAATATCTGCAAAAAAAAAAAAGTTCTACAATCTACGCCGCTTCACAGCAAATCACTTCCTCATCACCACTAGGGAAACAGAAAGCTTCTTTCCCTCGGGAATTGTGAAACCTTATCCAAGCAAAAGCCCAAAAATGTAATTTCAGCTTACTAGGTTCAGACACAAGCCAAGAGAACACTTGCGGTTCATCCAAGGGGTAAGAACATTTTAGTCATTTCACTCATCAGTTCACTGACTTCGAGACAACTAATTATAATAATGATAATAGATCACTGTCCAAAAAATGAAAAAAAATAAAAAAGAAATGTAACTAAGTATCTCTCCACTCTCTGTCTCTCTCTCTCTCCAACGGTTTTGGATAAAACCCACACAGACACACTACACAAAAGCACAGCAACAGCGTGTACAGAGAGACAGAGACAGAGACAGAAAGAAACTCTTTCTTTCCGATCGTTTCCTTCTAGAGAGGGAAAGCCATGTAAAGGGTTTGTTTTTTATAATGGAAAGTTTCAATCTTTTTAGTTTTTTGAAGGTGAAAGTTTCAAGATTTTATACGGTTAAAGCAACTTCTTCACGAGCTCTCTCTACTTATTTCTCTTTCTCTGCAACTCTTTGCTTCTGTTATTGAAATTCTTTTATAGAACCCATTTTGGTGGGTAAGGTTTTCACGAGGTTAGACCCATCTCCAGTCTTTTTCTTCACCATCCAATCCTATGGTTCACGTTTCGCCACTTAATCCTCCTCCTCCTCCTCCTTTGTATCTCTCTCGATCAGGGGTTTCTCTGATTATGATGATAATGTGAACGATTGGCTCAGCTTTTCTTTTATTTTGGTTGGTTAAAGTTCTGTTTTTTTTTTTTTTTTTTTTTTTCCAAGGAAGAGTTTTGGTTTTTATTTATTGTTATTATTATTATTATTATTTTTATTTTAGTAGTGGGGATTGAGAATAAGGAGACATGGATCGATCGGCGGTCACCGTTGGTCCGGGTATGGATATGCCAATTATGCACGATAGTGACCGGTACGAGCTGGTGCGAGATATTGGGTCGGGGAATTTTGGTGTGGCAAGGTTGATGAGAGACAAGCAAACTGATGAGCTTGTTGCTGTCAAGTATATCGAGAGAGGCGAGAAGGTTAGTGTGATCTAATTTGCTTTTTTTCAATTATGTTATTTTTATTTTTTTTATAGATTTTCGTGCTTGAGTTTATTTCTTGTTAATGGTTATGTTTTGAATTTAATTTATAATACCTCTGCTTGTTCAAATTTCTGTTAATCTGTGGTTAAGGTAAGTTTTTGATTTTGAATTTAGTGGATCATCAGCTTACATGTATGCCTATGTGTCTGGCTAAATTTTGAGCTCATTTATGTTTCAGGATCAGAGATTTCTGATTTAGGAGCAAATTAATTGCATGACTAATAGGGCAGATAAATGTGTAGCCTTTGCCCTTTTCCATAGATATATATATTTATCCATGTTCCCAGTTTGAATTTTGAATTCAGTTTGTTGTAGGCCAATAAAGAGAATTTGTTGGGTTATTCTTGTTCGATGGTTAACAGGTTGTTTTGCTGTGAAACCAATCCAGCCACTTCATGCTCATTTGTTTTTGAGAATTCAGATACGATTATTGGCCATACTTAGTTGAGTGAGCAGTAAAGTTTGAAATTTAATTTCTTATTTCCTGCATGATAGCAATGAACAGAACGTTACTTTGATTGATCTTTACTTAAACTGTATTTTCTTTTCTGGAATTAAAGTTCTTACATCTAAAGTGCTGGTGATGAGATAAAAATGCATGGATACCCCTGGCCCTGGAATCTTGAAATCTGTATTGGTCTGAAATATCTGGATGTCAAGAATTACTAATTTTCGAGAGAAGACAAATCAAAAAAGGAGCGTGGTTACATTTCAAATGAAGTGGCTTGAAAAGTTATGGGGACGGTACCAAGTATCTTCACATCAGGCCACTCCTTTTGAGTTCCCTTCTAAAAAATGATTTTGGATGGCACGAACATCATCTAGATTATTGGTTGTGGAGCCTGGATTTATTCTCTGTTATTTAGTCATTGTTATGCTCACTTTTGAATCCTTTTTAGGCTTTTCTGCTTGATATTGTGATTTACATTGCTTTTGTTTTTTAACAGATAGATGAAAATGTACAACGGGAAATTATTAACCACAGGTCATTGAGGCATCCTAACATAGTCAGATTCAAGGAGGTCTATTACTTCTCCTAACTTATATTTTCTTACTCTCAAAGGGATATTTTAGTTCAATAATTTATTATTGCAACTGTAGGTTATGTTAACACCAACACACTTGGCTATTGTGATGGAGTATGCATCTGGCGGAGAACTTTTTGAGCGGATATGCAATGCAGGCCGCTTCAGCGAGGATGAGGTTCTTACCCTACAAATTAATTTTATTTGGCGGCCTTAAAATATTTCTTAAATCTTCTCTGGGTTAAAATGCAGGCACGTTTTTTCTTCCAACAACTTATATCGGGAGTTAGCTACTGTCATGCAATGGTCAGTGTTTCTACCTTTGATTGATATTGTTACTTTGTCCAGAAGTTGCAACTTTCTGACTGCGTTTGATCTCTTCTGATTTATTCTTTTGTGAAGCAAGTATGTCACCGTGACTTAAAATTGGAGAATACACTGTTGGATGGAAGCCAAGCACCTCGTCTAAAGATTTGTGACTTCGGTTACTCTAAGGTAAATAAATTCTTTCTTGCTTTTGCTCTTAATCATTGGGACAAAACCTGTAAGGCCCGTTATTGAATTCCTATATGATTGTAGACATTATGGAGATTTTTCCTGTTGAATAAGCAATACATGTTGTTGGAGCTTTCCTGCTCATCAGATACTTCTATATTACTTCATTTTTGGTCCGTGCTATCATTAATTGTTCATATTCTTTTATATTGATTTTATCTGCTTTGAACAGTCATCAGTACTTCATTCACAACCAAAATCTACTGTTGGAACTCCTGCATATATTGCACCTGAAGTGTTACTTAAGAAGGAATATGATGGCAAGGTAATATAACTGTTCTCACTCTCTAATTAATTTTTTTTTTAACCTATATGAAGCTAAAATCCTGTCAAATTAAAGTGTACGCTCTCGGTTTATGGTCTTCCATATATTGCTTGTCAAGGCCTTTTCTTCTTCTTCTTCTTCAAGAATGTAGCAGCATCTTATGTGTTCATCTTAGAAACTTCTATTATGGTTGTGTCCCTTATATATACTTGTATTAATCTGTTAGATATGAGGCCAATTATATGATTGATGCACAAGTACTCCTTTGTATCCTTGAAACTTGATTTAAACTAGCAAAAGCTCATATTGACAAATCTGCCAATGCATGTCAGTGATGGTGTGAAACTTGATAAATATAGGAAAATATGTGCAGCAAGAGGAAAATATAGAAGAGACTTGAGAAGAAGAGAAAGATCGTGTTGATATAAAGAGAGAGAGAGAGAGAGAGAGAGAGAGGATTACATCCATGAGGAATGCCCTAGATAAGAAAATTTCTAACATAGACTATATAGGCAGCAATAAAACTTGAACTCCGAAATTTGAATAGAAACTCTAATTTCATGTAGAGAAAAATTAATTAGATTACCAAAAATAAGAAAACTTGTTCCAGTTGCAATAGATGTTACACCCATTAGCAATGTTCGAAGAAATTGGTTATGCATTGGGTTAAAAGATGAGAAATGCGGGTTGACCACTTTTTTTGGATAATGATTAATTGGGAAACGGTGTAAAACTTGATGTTGTCATTGTGTGACATCAGTATCCAATCAACAGCTGTGAATAAATAACTAGGAAAGTTTATTTACCTTTATACGTGCCTTGAGAAAAATTTAAAGATAAATGATACACCGATAGTTAGGACTTCGAAAAGCTTGCTAGGGAAAAAGGGGGAGAGAAAATTTTCCCTAGCTTATTTGCAAATCACTTTGCTAATTTGTTCTGCACTTGGAAGTAAAGGATAAATCAGCTGCAATTAATTTGCATGGCCATATCGTAGTTTACCTTCCTCAAGTGTTAGCAATCCAAATTGTAGGCCCTACTATGTAGAAAAAAAAAATATCGGTTGCAGAGAGATGGGTTTTCAGTAATAATGAAGGAACTTTAGCTGTACAAACCAAATATCTTATGATGTTACATCTAAAATATGCTTGTTGAATGTATTGATCTTCTCTCCCTGTGGAGGAAGCAATGGTTGGGTTTGTAAACAAAATACTACAATAGTGATTATCTAGCTGTTTACTATAAATGGAGCAAGGATATTGTTATCACCCTACAAAAATGCTTTTTTATGTGCTTTGATTTCTATACTAATATTTTGCAGTTTATTCTATCATTCAGGTTGCAGATGTATGGTCATGTGGGGTAACTTTATATGTGATGTTGGTGGGAGCATATCCTTTTGAGGACCCTGAGGAGCCTAAGAATTTTCGCAGGACAATACATGTACCCCTTCTCAGAGCTTGCCCCTTCTCAGAGCTTAGCAGCATCTTTGCTTAGATACTTTGACTAACATATTTTATTGCTTCTTGCAGCGAATTTTGAATGTCCAGTACTCAATTCCTGACTATGTTCATATATCTCCTGAATGCCAGCATCTCATCTCAAGAATATTTGTTGCCGACCCCGCAAAGGTCTGTGTGCTCTCCTTGATTCCTGAGAACAATATTAGATACACGAGGAAATATTCAGTCTTTATATCATTGCCAATTTTCCCTCTTGAAAACATTGCTAGTTTTGTTTTTGGGTAATGGCGTGTGAAATTTCATTAGTGGGAGCAAATCTGAATACGTCAGAGTAATAAAAACTCCCCCATCTATTGGGAGCATTTATAATGTGATATCATATACAATAACATAGAACGTATACAACAAACTAAAGTTTGTGGGTTAATTGAACAAGCTACAAGATTTGCTAAAGCCTGAACTTCTAGCCCAGACCCTCAGGAGCTGTAAATCCCTCTTCAAGCTGAAATCTTCCTGGAAAAACCTCTTTGTGGGCCTTTGCAGCTTGGATTGTCACTGTCAATTGACTAGTGTCCCTATTCAAAAGCTACTCATTATTTTTTATGTTAAACGATAGATATATTATCACAACATTTTCATGATATTGATCTCTTGTTGCCATTTTTTTTCTTCAAGGCAGTCTTCCTCCTAATTACCATTCTCCTTTCATGGTTCTTTTTGATTAACTACTTGAGCAAAATGCACTGATAGAGTGTTCCTCGTTTGAATAAATTTTTTGCAACAGAGGATAACCATTCCTGAAATCAGGAATCATGAATGGTTTCTGAAGAATCTTCCAGCAGATCTAATGGAGGAAAATACAATGAACAGCCAGTTTGAAGAGCCTGATCAGCCAATGCAGAGCCTTGATGAGATCATGCAGATAATTTCTGAAGCCACCATACCAGCAGCTGGTGCCCGTAGTCTTAATCAATATTTAACTGGCAGCCTAGAAATTGATGATGAAATGGAGGAGGACTTAGAGACTGATCCTGAACTTGACATGGATAGCAGTGGAGAGATAGTGTATGCAATGTGAATGCCTACAGGGAAGTAGCATTTCAAACATGGTACTGCATGGTTGCGGTTAAAGAAAAGAGGAAAGAACTCCTTCTGCATGTGATATGAGCTGAGAATCCATCTGCTTTCTTCCTTTGTCATTTATCACTTTCTATGGAATGCTTCTACTCCTGTAATATGGTTTTCCACCTCCTAATGGCTTATAAGCTGTTAGTGTACCCTTTGTAACATGGTAATAATGTACTAAAATCTTAATGTTGTGCCTAATTTTCTCTCACTTGCTCATGATTCTCCAGAATGGTACCCCATAATTATGTTTGTTGGACTTTGTATTTATGAATTGTATTGAATCTCCGAACTAAATCGTCTTGAATTTTTGGGACAGTATACAATGCTGGGATTTCCTGTATGAATTACGGTTCATATCCGATTTTTGGTATGGTTTTGGAGATTTTTCAACCTTTTTTTGTCATCTTACTGGCTGTTGCTGGGCTGTGGCAGTTTTGAACTTTTGGAGCTGTATTGCTGAGTAAAAATCAAAGGATTAAATGACAGCAAATTTATGGTAGTTTTGATCACAAGTAACATAAAATTCTTGTAGATAGATGCATTAATAAACAAAAGCAAGAAGGTTTTGACATAGATGAAAAGAAATTCCTTTTTCTATAGAAGGAATTTAAGGAAAAATTCAGAATTATTTAGATGGAATTTAAAAAGATTCTTTGGATCTTAAAAAAAAAAAATACAAATATAATTGTATATATTTAATACACTTGAAATCAAATGTCATCAAGTCTGGGTGGTGTAGTTGGTTATCACGCTAGTCTCACACACTAGAGGTCCCCGGTTCGAACCCGGGCTCAGACAATTATCGATCTTTTATCAATTAATAATTCCTCTTTTAATAGAATAATAAGAAATTTACATTTGTAATTTCTAACATTATAAAAAAATAAAATATAATTTGATTTTATTATTTTTTTTTAATAGAACATAAAACGCATTCATGTTAATAAGGGAATTCACAACATAAAAACTTCTATAAATTAATATTATTGGATCTCATGAATTCTATTAATTATTTCTTTCATTTTTTTTATTTATCATTTTAAAAATTTATTTATTTATAATATTTATCTATTTTTTCCTACTTTATTCTTATAACATTTAATTAGAATATAATAACTTAATTTAAGATAAGATTAAGAATATAAGGTTAAATAAATCATTTTAAGTCTAATTAATAAATTTTTTAATATGTGTACAAAATTTTAAACGACAGATAAAAAAAATGAATAAAGTAAAAGATATATAAATTAATTAACTTAACAAATTTCTTAATATGTGTATAAAATCTTAAACGATAGATAAAAAAAATGAAGGAAATAAAGATGTATAAATTAATAATTTATTAATTTTAAAAAAAATATTTATAATTCAATAAATATATATTCAATCAATTAAAAATATATTGTATTTTATCAATCTCGTAATCAATTCATTATGAATTAAATAAATTAAATAAAAAAATATATGATCAATTAAATGAAAACTAATTGAAAGATAACAAAAAAATATATGATCAATTAAACATAATTAAATAAATTATAAAAATATATGTAATGAATTAAATATAAATTAAATGAAAAAAAAATATAATTATTTAGACTTAAAATAGTATTTAGAATAATATTTTAATAAAGTATATATCATAATATAATATATTATGATAAATTATAATTTATTTCCTAAATTTTGATTTAAATAATGAAATAATCTTTATATTTTAAGAAATACATGATTATATCTTTATATTTTTACACTATTTGACATTATAGTCCTTCCATTTATTTTTTTTAATTTTTTTCCGTTAAACACAAGTGAAATGAGGAAAATAGGCATAAGCTTAAGCATTTGTGGCTGACACAACTCTTGTAACCAATTAAAACCTCCCAAATCTCCCTCAACTCATTTTTCACTTGGCATGTGTTTTCTCCATCTCCAACCCCTCATTTTTTTATTTATTTTATTTATTAGAGTTAATTATTATGAAATTTCTACATTTTGATTAATTATATTAAAAAATTATTATATTTTTGAAATTATGTTAAAAATCTCAATATTTTAATTTTATTAAATTACGAAGTATTTCCATTTATTTTTTACTCTTTTTCGATTAATCAAACCTTAAAAAATTAAATTTTCAATAAAATATTTATTATAATATCCAAAAAACTCTTCTCTTTTCTTCCTACAACAAATTCAATTAAACCCTTAGACTCACAACTTCAACCAAATCACAAATCTCCATTGAATTTATTCCACTGTGCAACCCGTAAAGCGACAACATGAGGAAAATCGAAATTAATCTCATTAATCTAAGGAAAAGCTTTAACCAACAAACTTAAACTAGTCCCAATCCAAATTTCGACCACTGGTAAGTCTAGAGAAAGAGGAGTAGTTGCCTTGCCCTCGAACTCCAGCGAAGATACCAGATCTACTTCAACATCCTCTCCTGATTCTTAGAATTCAGAATTCATAGAGACAGTAGTAACCATGACAACGACAACACATTTCGCCGACTCATTTGATGAGGGTAATGGATGAGTTGTTATCAGAGGAAGATTCTGGTACCCATTTGCCTTCTTTAATGGTGAATTAATTCTTTCCAAATGAATATATAGAATTTGAAAATTTTGCGTCTTTTCTATTCTCAAGCTTACTTTTCCAATTGTTGATACTTTAGCTTTTTATGAATCAGAAAGGATTTTAGTGGTTTTGCCCATTAATGGATTTTTCATATTAGTGGTTTTTTGCTTTCATGGGTTTGAAATAGTTGGGATTGCTGATTTGTTTTGGAGTTCCCAATTACATATATACGAGATTGAAGTTTATGGGTTGGTATTTGAAAATAGCGTTTTGGTCTGCTTTGATTGGAGCTTCCATGGAGTTTTTCATGATTAAAACTGGCTTCTGTGTGAGAACCCTTCTTCTCATATGCTTATTTGCCAATTTTACCTCATATTTTCTATGTTATTGAATATGTTGCGAAATCTTAAATTTTTTCTTCTTCTTTGTATATTTTTTTATCTTTTATTTTATTAATTTAATTTTTGAATATTATTGTCTTCTCCAATATGATTTTGTAACCAACTAAAATCAAATAGGTGGATTCCCACTTACAATTTCAACCAACTTGCATTTGGGTTACAAAAAATGACTTTTTTTTTGGGCAGCGTTACCACCGAAATAAGTTTTGTTCTTGCTAGTGAGTTTTCATGGATTTTCTTTCTTGTTTATCTTTGTTTTGAATAATTTGCAATTGATGTGGGGGTGGTGGAGATGAAGAAAATTTTAAGTATGATTGAAAATAATAGTAATTTAATAAAGATGAGGGGTATTATGAAATTTTTTTTATAAATTTAACGGATTTTTATTAAAAGAGTCTTAAATTTTAATAAAATTAAAATATATAAATTTTTTAATATAATTTTAAAAATATATAAATTTTTTTAATATAATTAGCTAAAATATAGAAATCTAAGAGTAATTAATCTTATTTATTATTTTCTTTTTTCATCTGTCTGTGTATTTTTCTGTTATTTTTGGACTTTTTGCTTTCAGAATCAAAATGTAAAAACTTTTTAGTATAATTTTAAAAATTATAAATTTTTTAATATAATTGGTCAAAATATAGAAATCTAAGAATAATTAATTGGATAAGATATAATTTTGATACTGCCGTTTAGCTCTAGGAGCACATTAGCTTTTAATATTTTTTGAGATATAATTTTGACCCTAACGTTATTAAAATCTGTAATTCCGACTCTTTGACCGTTGACTTTTCTCCTTGGGCCCCACAAGAATTAAAAAAGTAATTGACAATTTATCCATAAAATTTTATTTATTTACAAAAAAATATTTTTTAAAATTAAAAATATAAAAAATAAAATAAATTAATTATTTTATTTATTTAAAATTAAAAAAAATATTATTTTTAATTTAAAATTACTTTTTATTAAATTAAAATAATTAATTTTTATTTAACTATACTTTTCTAAAATTAAAATAAATAAAATTAATTTTTAATTATTTAATCTATTTTCTAACTTTATATATTTGAAAATTATTTTTATATGTTTAATTATATTTTCTTACTTTTTTATTTAATTAAAATTAGAATATTAAAAAATATATATATATATAATTTTATGTATAATATTTATACATTACATTTTTATTTATTTATTTTTTATATATTTTAATTTAAAATCAAAATAAATAATATTATTTTTATTTAATTAAATAATTAATTTTTAAATGTAATTTATTTTCTTATTTTTTATATATTTGATTAAAAAATATTTTTGTATATTAAAGTAAAATTATTTTATTTTGTTAAATATGAAAAAAAATAATTTTATTTAAACAAGTATATAAAAAATAAGAAAATAAATTACTTTTAAAAATTAATTATTTAATTAAATAAAAAGTAATTTATTTTAATTTTAAATTAAAATATATAATAAATCAATAAATAAAATTGTGTATGAATATTTTACACATAAAATTATTCACGTGTATTTTTAAATATTCTAATTTTAATTATTAAATGAAAAGCAAGAAAATATATATAAAAAAAAGAGAAATTGATGATATTTTGATTAAATATATAAAAATAATTTTTAAATTTTATAAAAATAATAAAATAAATTAAATAATTAAAAAATAATTTTATTTATTTTAATTTTAGAAAAGTAAATAGTTAAATAAAAATTAATTATTTTAACTTAATAAAAAGTAATTTTAAATTAAAAATGATATTTATTTTAATTTTAATTAAATAAAATAATTAATTTTTATTTAGTTATTAATTTATTTTATTTTTTATATATTTAATTTAAATTTTTTTTTTTGTAAATAAATAAAATTTTAAGGACTAAATTATAATTTGTCAATTACTTTTTAATCCTTGTGGGGCCCAGAGATAGAAGTCAACAGTGAAAAGGGTTGGAATTATAAGTTTTAATAACGTTGGGGCCAAAATTATATCTCGAAAAATATTGAGAATTAATATGCTCCTAAAGCGAAACGGCAGGGTCAAAATTGTACCTTATCCCTTAATTATAAAAATAATTTTTTTAAATTAAATATAAAAAAATAAAAATAATTATTTTATTTAAAAATTAAAATAAATATTATTTTTAATTAATATTAATTATTTTTATTAATTTATTTTTTATATTTTAATTTAAAATTACTACAAATTTCTTTTTATTTAATTAAAATAATTAATTTTTAAAATTAGTTTATATTCTTATTTTTTGTATATTTGATTAAATAAATTATTTTTTACATATTTAATAAAATAAAATAATTTTATTTTAATATACAAAAATAAGAAAATAAATTAAATAATTAAATAAAAAATAATTTTTTAATTCAATAAAAGTAATTTTAAATTAAAATGTATAAAAAAATTATGTATAAATATTATACATAAAGTTATTCATATATATTTTTAAATATACTAATTTTAATTAAATGAAAATGTAAGAAAATATATATAAAAAAAAAAGAGAAGCGTCGTATTTTAGAGATAAGAATATTTAAAAAAAGAAACGAAATTAATTCTTATATTTTAATTCTGTCAATAAATTTGGTCATTCCTTCTATTTTCTTTGATTTTTTTCATTAAAATTTAATAAAATGATTAAAAGTGTCTAAGTATATATATATAAAATAAGAGAAAAAATATTTATTATTAATTATTTTAATTTTAATTAAATAAAAAATAATTTTTTAATTAAATATATAAAAATAATTTTTAAAATAAAAAAATAAATTAAATAATTAAAAAAATAATTTTATTTATTTTAATTTTAGAAAGGTAAATAGTTAAATAAAAATTAATTATTTTAATTAAATAAAAATAATTTTAAATAAAAATAATATTTATTTTAATTTTAATTAAATAAAATAATTAATTTTTATTTAGTGATTAATTTATTTTATTTTTTATATATTTAATTTAAAAATTATTTTTTTAATTAAGAAAAATTTTAAAGACTAAATTATAATTTGTCAATTACTTTTTAGTCCATGTGAGACCCAAAGACAAAAATTAACAAAAGAGTGGCGAAATTACATATTTCAATAATATTATGATTAAAATTATATCTCAAAAAATATCAAAAATCGATATATTTATAGAATTAAATATTATAATTAAAATTGTATCTTATCATTTTTTTTTTTCATTTGATTGTAGCTAATGTAAATAAATATTTCTCTTTCATTAAGTATAAATTTTTCGACTTGAAACCTTTTAATATAGAAGAAATTCTAACATATGTATTACTAAATTAAATATATTTTTATTTTTGTTATCATTAGTATTAGTTTTTTTTAATAAAATGCCAAAATTTAAATTTTATTAATATTAAATTTTTTTAATACAAAAAATAATAATTTAGAGATGTTAAATTTTGACTTGATTCAGAATTTTTCTCGCGCAAATATAACTTGCAATTCACTTAAATTTACATATAATTTGAAATGATTTGAATTCATTAAAAATAATCCACATAACTCGTTAACTCGACTCAAAATATAATCTATTTAAATCAAAATAAATTAATAAAAATTAATTGAAATAACAATTCAATCCATAATTTTCAAAATTTACTTGAATTGATTTTAAATCAGTTGGAATGCTCTGATAGAAAATTTTTGTCTATTTTAGAGGTAAAAATTTATCTCATACACTAAATTAATATGTGATGAAATATTTTAATTAACGTAATATTTTTGTTTTTTTTTTTGGTAAGTGAAAAAATATTAATATTATTTTTTACTTTATATATTATTATTTCATAAGATAGATAATATATATACCCAGTATTTACAAGTATTTTCCTAAATTATACTTCAGAATTGAGATAAGACAAGATTGTCGGTATTGGTCAATCTCAAAGAGTCATAAACAGGTGAACTACGTATCGAAGGTCACTGCGATTTTTACTCAACTCAATAAAAAATGTAAATTTTACTCGTAATCTCTGGATTGTGGAAGAAAGCTAAAAACCATAAATAGTTTAATTTCTTATATTAATACTTAATTCTATGTAATGATGTACAAATGAAAATTACAGAAACATCTATATATATCAGTGGGTCCCAAATCATCTTTCCTTCTCCTCCCACCTGGTTTCAAACCGCGTTCTTAATAGGAAACTTGATATTTTTTTTGTTGATTAATTAATAATAATATCCATAATTTGTTGGGTTCTTCTTATCCCCCACAAACTATATATATATATATATATATATTAATTTAGATTCAAAAAAATTAACCACTTGCCATTATTTGATTGGTTATTTCATGAAAATTCTTCATTATAATGTCCTAGGATTCAATTCAAACCTTGAAAAGTGTTGTTATTTGGAACATCACCCTAAGCACATATCTGTCTATCTATCTTTGTCACTTCTGCAACTACTTGGAACCCTCATTTCTTTAATTTCTTTCTTAGTTTCCTTTCCACGTTTCAATCAATTGCAATATGCAGTTCAACTTTTTCACTTCTATAAATACGTATTACCAGATAATGTTCATCATTGCGAGTATGCAATTCAACTTTTCAAAATTAATACGTTTATTGAAATACTGAGTCGAAAAAGAATGCAGGAGCAACATACCAGTGGAACTCCGTCTAATTATAGAGGAGTACGAAAACGAAAATGGGGGAAATGGGTATCAGAGATTCGTGAACCGGGTAAGAAAACCCGAATTTGGTTGGGGAGTTTTGAGACTCCTGAAATGGCAGCTGCTGCTTATGATATTGCTGCTTTGCATTTTAGAGGACGTGAAGCTAAGCTTAATTTTCCTGAGTTGGCTAATGATTTGCCTAAGCCTGCTAGTTCCAATGCTGATGATATTCGGATGGCAGCTCATGAAGCTGCTATGCGCCTTCGACCACCTACGAGGGAGGCTGAAGGTGGAGGTGCTGGTGCTGGTGCTGGTAGTAGTTCTAGCTCGACTAATGTTGTTGGTCCAGTCACCGTTAGGCTCTCACCAAGTCAGATTCAGGCTATTAATGAATCTCCTTTGGATTCACCTAAGATGTGGATGCAAATGGCAATGGCAGAAGAGTCTATGATGTTCTCCAATGACTTTGAGGAGGATGAGTGGGAAAACATGCAAAATGATTCCCTTTGGGATCCTTAGGTAACTTTTGCCCAATAGGAGTTCTCCATATAACACAAATTATTAATATATTTAAATATTTTTTTTTTATTTTATTTGTAGTATATATTTAAAAAAAAGTAGTGGACTATCTTATTTTATTAAGTCTTTATAAATTTATTATATTATATGAGTCCATAATATATTATTGACTTTTAACAACTAATTATGTTATTTTATATAGAATTTACCTGAAATTTGTTAAGATTATAGTCAAGAATGTTAAATTTGAATTCTATTAAATAGTAAAAAAATTTATTTGGGGGGAGAATTAGCTATTGTGTATTTAAGAAAAAAAGGATTGGATTGGGACATGTGGAAAGGTTATTTTAAGGGAACAATTATATAGTGATTCTACTGATTGATGGAATAGTATATGAAGATGTTGGATTTTTTTTTTTTTTTTTTTTTTTGGTTTTTTAAAGGGAAAGCCATACATTTTCCACCTTGCATTTTATATATAAAGGTGAAGATTTTGGCGGGTCCAAATAATGCCTGATTTTGTGTAGTGCAAGGTCCACACTCTCTCTCTTTCTCCCCCTTCTATATACATTGGGCCTCTTTTTGTCAGTTTCTTGTGATTTATTTTGCTGTTTTCTTTGTAATGAACTAAAATTGTATTCCTCATTTCAATGGAATTAATTTCTTGTTTTGTTCACTACCTCTCATAAATAGTATTTACCATTTATTATTTCTTTTCTAATTTGTTTTTAGCACTTAATACATTATTTAGTTTAATGATATATTATCATTAAATTATATTTGTGAGTAATTTAAAAAATTAATTTAACAATATTAAATTTTGCTAAATTCCTGAATGAGAATGATCAATAACGAAATATTGCGTATTTAAATTTCAACCAGATTAAAAATTAAATTATCTTGAATCAATATCAATCAAACATAAAGCGTAAATGTAAATTAATCTTATTTTTTTTTATAGTACAAAATGCTTTGTGAATTTATAAAAAAAAATAAAATTATACTTGCGAGTACTTTTTTTTTTTCTAAACTTTGGATGATTAACTTTTTTTTATTCTTAATTCATAACAAGATTGATTATATAGATATTGGTTAGCTATAGTATTTGATCAATAATTAATAATTAAATAATAGACTACTTTAAGTTTGAGAAATAAATATGAAGATAAAAAGAGTATTGATATTTTTATATTAGTTAAAATGTATTAACACCAGTCTAAAAATAGTAATTAGGCCCAAGATCTAGATTTGAAGCAAATTTGCATAAGCTGGCCTAGTCTTATGAAGATCGGGCGTGTATGTAAAGTGAGCTTAGTTGTAATTATTTAATTTAAAACTGATTTTAAATAATTTATTATTTTATAATTTAAAAAAATTAAAAATAATTAATTTATATTATTTAAATAATAACTAATTGTAATATATAAACTATTATAATTTCCCTATTCACTTCCGATGTGAAAATAATTTAATTTGGGATGTTGCACTAGCAATTGTGACGCAATGTGTAAGCGTTCAAACAAGAGTGTGAAACTCAAAATAGAAAACTGAATGTTTTATTAATCAAAAAGTTGTCCAACCCTAAAGTTTTACAAGCTATTTATAGAGAATAAACTTAAAAAAATCTTAGGAGGCTAATTTGGTAATTTATTCCGAAAAGGAAATAAATCGCCAAATCTACATCATAATGAAAATATAGGATGCTAATTTGGTAATTTATTCAGAAAAGGAAATAAATCGCCAAATCTACATCATAATGAAAATATAAAATATTACATAATAATTACCTTAAAAAAAATACACCAACAGATTTTCCTACCTAAATTAAATAAGGGAACAAAAACTGCCAAAATATATAAAAACATAAAACTGCCAAAACAGAGGCCTAAATATTAGAATTTAACCTAAAAAAAAGGTTGTCGGTCGTTTCCCATTGGATTCTGGCCGATAAGGGCCAAAATAAGCTGCTCTCAGAAAGCCAAACTGGTCCCGACCCAACTGACCAATAAACTACTTGGGCTTCTATTTCTGTTTCTTCTTATCTAAGCGGTCCAAGAATTCTAAGGAAGCACTCTCCACATCAGTCTCCTCCACTTGGGAAAAACTCATCCACGAGTTGGGCTCAACATCTAGATATAACGGCTCATCAGAATCATGGAAAAGTGATAAATCTGCAACATTAAAAGTATTGGAAATTCCCATGCTCTTTGGAAGATCTATAACATAGGCATTGTCGTTGATCTTTTTGGTGATGGTGAAAGGCCCATATTTCTTTGGCTGCAGCTTACTGTATGATCCAACTGGAAACCTTTCGCGCCTAAGGAACACCATAACCTGATCTCCAACAGAGAAAACTTGTTCC
>CANXYC011633539.1:0-30152 GCA_948193065.1 Aleurites moluccanus
CATGCTAAATTTGGTCATCCTAATATTAGAAAAGTCAAACAAGTTGTCAAAAATTTTAATTTAGGATCTTTTAGTCCCAGTTCTATTTGTCATTCATGCTCTTTAGGAAAATTACATAAATTACCATTTTCGACTGTTACATATTCAAGTTCTCAGCCTTTTGAAATCATACATTCTGTTGTTTGGGGATCTGCCCCTATATTATCTCACTATGGTCATCGTTATTTTATTATTTTTGTTGACGATTTCAGTTGGTTTACATGGATTTATTTTATGAAAAATAAAAGTGAGGTTTTAGCTATTTTTAAACAATTTGAATCTTATGTTCTGCGTCAATTTCAAACTCCAATTCGTGCTTTTCATTCTGATTAGGGTGGTGAATATCAAAGTTTAAATAAATATCTTAAACAAGTTGGTATTCTTCATCGTATTATATGTCCCTATATACATGAGCAAAATGGCTTATCTGAAAGGAAAATTTGTCATATTGTTGACACTGGTCTCACACTTTTAGCCCATGCTCACATTCCTTTAAATTTTTGGAATTTTTCCTTTGATGTTGCAGTTAATTCTATTAATTGTATGCCATCTAGTGTCTCTACTGCTACACAAAGTCTATTTTTTAACTTGTTTCGGCAATATCCCAAATATAAAGAATTTAAAATTTTTGGTTGTGTAATCTTTCCTCTTTTAAGACCTTACGAACTCTCATAAATTTTCTTATCGTTCACAATTTTGTATTTATTTGGGTCTCTCACCTAATCATGCGGGATATAGGTGTTTTAATCCATTAACTGGACGACTTTATATTGCTCGGCATGTTCGTTTTGATGAGTCGGTATTTCCTTTTAAAAATTTGCATTAGTCTACAGGCACATGTGTAGGTTCTTCTTCTAATCCATGGTTGACAATTTCACATCCAAACTCAACCTCATTGGCGCCACAAACAGCCCCACTATCACGTATGTCTTTATTTACTAATTCTTTATTTTCCCATACCCAACCAAGTTCTTTGTTTTCTTCTCCATTACCAACACCACAATCCTCCTATGTACCTCACAATTCACCATTATCAAGTTCATAATCAACACCACCTTCATCTCAACATAAAATGAGACCTTTATTAGACTTTTATTCACCTATTCAACAGCCTCAAGTCGCACCTCAAGCCAACCCTCCATCGCTGCAACTTCAGCAGCACCAACCCAATGCCACCCATCCACAAACAGCAACCCGCATCCATTCCATGCCTCTTTATACCACCACAATACCTTCTAGAAAAGTCTTGATAACTGAAAGCAAATCATCCACTAATTATTTGGACATAGAACCTACTTCATATACTAAAGCCAAACCATATGTTCAATAACAAAAAGCTATGTCAGGTGAGATTAATGATTTACAACATAATAATACATGGCAATTGGTATCTAGACGGAGTGGTGTGAATGTTGTTGGGAATAAATGAATTTTTCGAATTAAAAGAAAACGTGATGGTACTATTGACAGGTACAAGGCTCGGTTAGTGGCCAAAGGGTACATACATGAAAATGGTATTGACTATAATGAGACTTTTAGTTCAGTTGTTAAAGCTACCACCATTCGCATGGTATTATTCTTAGCAACAATTTTTAAATGGTCTACTAAGCAACTTGATGTTTCTAATGCCTTTTTACATGGTACTCTTGATGAAACTATATATATGGAACAACCGCTTGGTTATGTCGATCCTCTGAAACTGGATTATGTTTGCCAACTTAATAAATCTTTGTATGGGCTTAAGTAAGCACCACGTGCTTGGTTTCATAAACTTGCAACTTTTCTTTTTAGTCTTGGGTTTTAGGCTTCCAAAGCTGATAGTTCGCTCTATATGATAAAGAAGGATAATGATCACCTATTTGTACTTGCCTATGTGGATGACATTTTGGTTACAAATTCTATTGCCTCGCAAATATCATGGTTTTTCCAAACCATGCATGCCATCTTTCTTGTAAAAGATTTGGGTGATCTTCATTATTTTCTTGGTATAGAGGTAACTCGGACTACTTTGGGTATGCATCTTACACAACATAAATATATTTCTGATCTTTTGCATAGGGAAGGAATGAATAATGCTAAAGCTTGCGCCACTCCTATGGCTTCTGCGCCACCATTATCCAAAGATTCGGCTTCTATATTTTTTCATCTTGAGTGTTATCGTCATATTGTGGATGCTTTACAGTACATTACTTTTACACGTCCGGACATTTGTTTCTCTGTCAACAAACTTTGTCAGTTTATACATCAACCTAATGAGAATCATTAGACGGCTCTCAAGCGACTATTACGCTATCTCAAAGGAACTTTGCGCATGGGACTATATTTCTCATGTAATTCATCTCTCAATTTATAATGTTTTGCAGATAGTGATTGGGCTGGTTGCCCGGATAATAGGCGGTCTACTATTGGTTATGCTATTTTTATGGGTCATAATCTTATTTCTTGGATGGCAAAGAAGCGCTCGCTCTTCTACTGAAAGTGAGTACCAGACGCTTGCTAATACTTTTTCTAAAACAGTTTGGATTGTGTCTTTATTATCGGAGCTTGGTTTTTCTCCATCTTATTCGCCTATTCTATGGTGTGATAATTTGGGAGCTGTTTATTTATCTTTTAATCCTGTTTTTCATGCTCATACTAAGCATATTGAATTGGATTATCATTTTGTTCGTGAACTTATAGCTAGCAAGAAATTGCAGGTTCAGTTTATTAAATCTGATGATCAACTTGCTGATATTTTTACGAAACCCTTGGGTCATCGTTTGTTCATTCCAAATCGTGTCAATTTACGCCTTCAGGATCTTCCGCCATCAATTTTGAGGGAGGGAGGGGAGGAGGGGTTAGAGATACTTCCTATATTGTAAAATAAGAATTTCACTTGTATTAAGGATTATGTATATTTCCTATATTGTAAAATAGGAATTACACTTGTATTAATTAAGAATCATTATTTGTTTTATATTTGTTTCTCTTTTAGTTTTATTAGATGTGTATAAATAGGACTGTACTCCTTTAATTAATTTAAAAAAAAAATAAAATACAAACTTCTCACAATAATCTTAACAGAAAGGATTATTTGGAAGAAAAGAAAAAAAAAAAAAAGCTCAATGACTTTTTTTGTTCATTATTACTAGTCTTACTCCAAACTGAAAGTTCTCGAGTTGAAATTCTTGTTGGAGAAAATCCTTCTTTTGGTAATCTTGAATGCTAATGCCAGAAATCTTTAGATCATGTATTGGTTTATATGCACCCCCAAAATCAAGTTCAAATAAAAATTTTAACCGCATATTTGAAACCAAGTTTAGATTTCATTCACAAGATTAGTCTTGCAAATGGGGACTAGAAGAGAAACTCAATCCATTTTCCCCACTCGATCCATTAGACTGTCATTATCAAAGTTATTTAGCAGTAAATTATTGTATTTATGCTCAACAAGTACATATTTTTTTTTAATGTAATATACATGATCTTTTTATTATTTAATATCTATTATTTAAATTTGATTACTATTCTTTTACTTATTGGTTCTTTCTTTTCTTGGCTGAATGGGAATTTCTGAGGGAAGGTCTTTCAAAAAAATTGTTAATTATAACATATTTATTGTATATATATTCAAAGCCATTATAGGGGATGGCATCCAAATAATATTGAAATATCAAATCGTAGCATGTTTAGGCTGCTTTGATAAAATCTATCAATCAACATCTCAAGTTGGTTGCATAAAATGCTATAGGAAACGTTCACAACTAAGAAGAAATTTTGGGAGTACTAGAAAACTTTGTCAAACTGTGAACTAGTTTCCAATTTGAGATGGCAAATCCATTGTTCTCTTTCGAGCAGAGCAACTGGTGTGGAGTTGAAGACTACTCAAGCTCAACAACTATCAGTTCTAAGTTTGAGGAAGGAGGGAGCACAAGGACAGAAAGTTATATTTCTCTATCTGAAGAAACGGTAGCATCTTCTGGTGTTGATTCCCTTTGCTCTGATAATAGAATCTATCAAGATGACACATGGAGTCAAGAATTACTTTTCTCTGAATAAGGGCAACAAATTCAGGTGGAGCAATCATTCTTTGATGAAGAAGTTAAGTCAAAGCAAGAAAAGCATGATGGTAATGGTTGCAAACGATTAAAGAGTGAAGAATAATTGAGTCAAGCAATGATAAGTCATGCAAAAAGAAATTGTCAACAGAACAAAGCCTGACAATCATCTGTACTAATTCCTCTTCCCAAGGAATTGATATTACCCCTGGGCTTGACAAATTTTTTCATCTGTCCTTGTGCCTTTCTGATGAGGATACCAAAAATGTGGAACTTGCTAAACTCCTGCTGGCTTGTGCTGATGAAGTGGGCAATCAACAATTTGACTGTGCGGCTAGATTGCTCAAACTCGTTGATACCTTTTCTTCTGATAGTGGAAATCCAGTTCAAGGATTAGTTTATTATTTCAGTAAAGCTCTTCGAGAGAGAATAGATATAGAATCAAGAAGAATTCCATCAAAAGGCTTGGAGAAGGAGTCATTTGACTTGGATTTTGTGATGAGATCAGTGACCCAAAACTCCTTGCCATATCATGTAGCAATTCCCCTCTGCCAGATTGCCCATTTTGCTAGAATCCAAACCATTCTGAGTAATTTGGGGGTTCCAAAAAGGATCCACATAATTGATCTTGAGATCAGAATCGGAATACTGCAGTGGATTTTCTTGATGCAAGCTGTAGCACGTCGATATGGAGGCACTCTTGAAATCCTCAAGATAACTGGTATAGGGACTGTCAAAGCATTTAATAATTGAGAACACAGGTAAGAATTTAATGACTTTGGCTCATAGCATGAACTTACCTTTCTCTTTTAAGATGGTTGCAGTATCAGACCTGCTGGATCTTAAAGAAGATCTCATAGAGCTAGATGTGAGGAAACTGTAGTTGTCTTCTCTGACTATCTACCAAGGTGTTTCACTGCATTGCCAAATAGGCTGAATTCCATATTGAACACAATAAAAAACATCAATCTATGTGTGATAGTGTGTTTGTAAACGTGCCATCACCAAGCTGTCAAGTTGAAGATCAAAATCAAGACTGGATTAGATTTTGTTTAAAATCTTTTTGTACTGCTCCTTGATTGGAGGATAAGGGATTAAGAATGACTTTGCATATTTTTAGGCTTAACTTTTGTAAAAGCAAATTGTACTAAGTTAGGCAACTGTCTTGTCAAAGTTGTATTTAAATATAACTCTTGTTTATTGAAGTGGAATTCAATTTTTTCCCGTTTCTTTTGTTATTTAAAAAGTTTTTTTTTTTCTTTTCTCTCTTAAATTCTCCACTCTGTTGTAATTAACTTCATTGATTAACAATGGTATCAGAGCTCTTCTTCTTGAGGGACTGTGAGCATTAAATCAGACAGACTTACTTCTCCAATTCTCTTAATCATTAAATTGTTAATACTTCATGGCTTCACATAGTTTTTCAGCTCCAACACCTCCATCATTTAATGGAGAGAACTACTCCATTTGGACAGTGAAAATACAGGCGTATTTGAGGGTATTTGACCTCTGGGATGTGGTGGAAACAGCAAGAGACCCTCCTAAGCTACTTGAGAATCCAATAGTGCTAAGAAGTTTAAAGCACTTACCTGCATTCATTCAGCTGTCAATGATGTAATATTCACAAGGATTATGGCTTGCAATACTACCAAGGAAGCTTGAGATAAGTTAAAGGAAGAGTTCCAAGGTAGTGACAGAACAAGAAAGATGCAAATTTTGAATCTTAGAAGGGAGTTTGAAATGATAACAATGAAAGAGAATGAATATGTGAAAGAGTTCACTGATGAAGTGATGAAGGTTGTAGACCAAATAAGGTTGTTGGGAGAGCTTCTTTCAGATGAGAGAATTGTGGAAATTTTTTTTTGCAAGTCCGCCTGAGAAATATGAATAAAAAATCTCATCCCTTGAAGATTCAAGGGATGTGAGTCAAATGACTTTGTCTGAACTAGTGAATTCTTTGCAAGCAATAGAGCAAAGAAGAGCTATAAGAATGGAAAAGATTAGTGAGCTGGCTCTTGAAGCAAAGCTCAGAAATAATACTCAATCAAATAGAAGACATGAAGGTGACAAGAAGGGGAAGGAGATAAAAGAAGAAGGTGGAGGCAGAGATGACAAAAAGGGGAAGTATTCTCCTGGTAAGCACTGCAAGAAGACCAATCATACTCAAAGATTATGTTGGTTTCGACCAAATATTAAATGCAGATCTTGTGGCAAGCAAGGACATGTTGAGAAGGTGTGCAGAAACAAAACCAACCAGGATGCAACTCCAAGGCCTATTCGGTCAGAGATAAGTAATATGATCTCCTTAATTTTGGAAAAAAAAAATCTGGCCACCCGACTGAATGTCCGGTAATTCGGATGATTTAGACTGAGTTGATCGAGTAGAATGGGTCAGCATTTAATTTAATTTTTTTTAATTTTTAAACTCAAAACAGTGTCGTTTTATTTCAAATGAACGGTATCATTCACGTAAGCCAAATGACTCGTGTGATATCAGCCAAAAGGCTGAGAATTGTTTGAAATTGTAGCCCTCATATTGTGGCCAACGTATTGAAATTATGGCCCGAGCACTCAGAGAGAAAGATGTGAGAATTTAACCAATGACCCATATATTGAGGATTTGGATTTTATTATTTATTGTCACTATTTTTTTTTTAACTCTTTGCTCTCTATTTTTAACCCATTAAGGTTTTTAATATGAGTTTTGTTCTAAATCTTAAATAATCTTTATGTTTATTATTATTTGGCTAATGTTACTCTAAAATATATAAGTTAATATTTTCAATGTATGAATTGTTTTAAAAATGTTAGACAATTTTAAATTTAGGAATTTATTTTTAATAATAATAACATTTATGAAATTTATATTTAGAGAAATCAAAACTTTTAATATTTTTAATATCACAAAATGAATAATATCTTAAAATAATAATTATATTATTTGTATATTTAATTTTTTGCACCAAAAAACAAATAATTTATTATAGGGACTTACATATTTTTATTTAATTATTTAAATTTATTTTGATTGAAGTTAGTTGAATTTTTTAACTTTACAAATTTATAAATTAACTCCAATTAAAATTTAAATGTTAAATTTTATTTAGCATCTCATTTTTCAAAGTATAGTTTTCATTTTTTAAAAAGAGTTAATTACTATTTAGTTTCTAAAATTTATCAAAATTAACGAAGTGATCCCTATATTTTTAGAAATTCACTATTTAATTATTGTATTTTGGTTCTGTCATATAAATTAGTTTTTCTGCCCTTTTTTTTACAAATTTCATTAAAAAAATTTAAAAAATTTAAAATAAAAAAAAATAATTTTGAATACCTAAAATGCCCTTTTTTATTTTCTTTTAGATTAGGGGACATTATCCTAAAATAAAACTCATTATTCGTCTCTCTCATTCTTTCTACATATAAATCCATAACTATAAAAATTTCCTATAAAAAATCTGATTTAAAAAATTCATATTAAATAATCAGAAGTTTAAAGATTAATTACTATTTAATTCTTGAGATTTGTCAAAATTAATGAAGTGATCCCTATAAGTGAAGAGCATGTTGGTCATTTTATATATATTTAACGGTAAAAATGAATGGAATGACTAATTCATAAAACAGAACCAAAAGATAGGAATTAAATAATAAGTTTCTCAAAAAACAGAAATCATTTCGTTAATTTCGACAAATCTTAAAAACTAAATAATAATTAACCCTTTTAAAAAATTAGAGTTTATGTGTTTTATCATTTTAATAAATTACAAACTTCTTTTTAAAATATATTTACTATTATATTTATCATATTAAGATTAAAAAAGTTGTCATAATTTATTATTTAATTTTAGGTATATGTGCATTATATTTATTTTAAGCATATAAATAATAATTATTAAATTATATTGTAAATTTTTTATATAATATAATATTAATTTTTTTTTTTGTTTAATTTTAATTTGATCAGTTTGACTCGATTGAATCTTTAATTTTCTAACCTTCTATCTTCACCAATTTTTTGATCTGACCGGATCTTAAAACCATAGTTTTGATAATAGAATCTATCAAAAAAACATATGGAGACAACATCAACAGTCAAAAGAAAATTCATCTCCATTTCATCTGTTAATGCAAAATGGTAATTGGATAGCAAAAACAATGATCAGCGATACAAAATTAAAGGCAATATGCCACGAGTTGTCAACAGATGAAGTCCTAAGAATTGCAGCAGCAATGTTTATTAAGTCCTTCTCCCACGCAATTGCTGATGTACCCATGCTTAACAATTATTTTCATCTTTTATCAGGCATTTCTGATGAGAAGACTAAAAAATGTAGAACTTGTGGAACTCCTTCTGGCTGTGCTGAGAAAGTATGCAATCAACAGTTTTACCGTGCAGAGATATTGCTCAAAAATATTCATGGCCTTTCTTCTATTAATGGAAATCCAGTTCAACGAGTAGTATATTACTTCTCTGAATTTCTTCAAGAGAGAATAGATGTAGAATTGGGAAGAATTCCATCAAAATTATGAGGAAAGAAGCAGTCATTTTGTATGCATGAAGCAATAACAACACTGATCTCACCTGTGATGGGATGTCTCCAAGCAATTCCCTTCTTTGAAATTGCTCATTTTGCAGTAACCCTAACCATTCTGGATCATGTGGCAGGTTCAAAAAGGGTACATATAATTGATCTAGACATCAGAAATGGAACGCAATGGATTATCTTGATGCAAAGCTTTAGCCTCTCGATGTGAATGCATCTTGATCAGCTCCTCAAAATAACAGCTATTGAGCTAGATATCTTGATCATCTTGATTAGCCTCTTTCAAGTTAATTGTGGCGTCAAATTCTTTGGATCTCAAGGAAGATCTCTTAGAGCTAGATGTTGAGGAAATTTTAGTTGTGTTCTCTGAATATCAACTAAGTGTTGAATTAAAATTGAAAAAGATAACTACTTAATTTAAATTTAATTAAATTATTAGTTATTTATGAAAATATTTCTTATCATATGTCCTAATAATTACCTTTGTGTCTCAAGAAAACAACAGTTTTTGCGTCTTAAGGAAGAGTATATATATACACACACATAAAAATTATACAGATGAAGTTTTTTTTAAGATAGAAATAACTTTCTCCCTCCTAATTTTTTTAAGACCTTTTCTTGTTTATCCTTTTATTGTAGGAAAGTGTAATCAAGTTAATCAATTCCATAAAATATTTTTAAGTGCTCAAAGGTCTAATTTATTAAGTACAAAATAAATTAAACCTTGGGTTTCTTTGTATCCTACAGGCAATTTGTATAATCCCTGTTGCACACCAATAAGTAGGGACAAATATAACCTTAAGAAAAGTGAGGGGTAAATGATCCCAATGGTCACTAAATTTTTGAGTTTGTTCTATTTTGATCACTAATTGAAATTTTGTTTCAGACTTGTCACTGTATTTTTGACAATGTTTCACCAGTAATCACCAGGTCAAATCGGAGCCGGATCGGTACACGTGACATCTGAGTCAGCATTATATACTAACTCAACATGCCATGTAGCAAAAAAAAATATCACGTCAGACTGTCACGTCAGCAAAAGTTTAGTAATCATATTGAAAAATTTAAAAATTCAATGACCATATTGAAAAAATATCAAAGTTTTGGTATTTTTTAGATCATTTATATTTTTTGTCTTTTTATTCTTTTAGTTATTTTTTTCTATTTCAAAATATTCTTTTAATTTTTATCAAAACATTTTTTAATTATTTTCACTAATATTTTTTAGTTATTTTTTATTTTTGGTCAAATTATTTTTTAATTCTTTTAAGTGAAAATATTTTTCTAATTAATTATTTTCACTAATATTCAACGTCCAAAGTTAACCCTCTGTCTAGTAGTTAGCTACTAAAAATAAATAAATCAGCTCTAGTTTATTTAATATGACTATACCTTCTTCCAAAAACAAAATAGGTCATGAACCTAGGTATAATAATATTTTAATTTGATGATGAACTGTCAGGCCATTTGAATTTTCTTGTCATTTTAATTCTTTGACTAATATATATTTATTTTTTAATTTTAAATAAAAAGTTTTATTATTATTACTATTATTGTTGTTGTTGTTGTTATAAAAGTTAAAATAAAATAAAATAAATTTATTTTTTGACTTTCTTATCATTTGAATTTTCTTATCAATTTTATTCTTATATATTATTGGTAATCAGGTAACTACATTTAAATGAGGAAATTATCTTTTGAAATTTAATTGTATCATTTTGTAAGAGATAGTATTTTAGCTCATGGTGTAATGTAACTCGTAGCCTCCATATTAGCACCACGTCATTTATTGATGGAATTTTTATACTCAGTCAAGTCTCACAGACTTCTAAATTCCATATTATTGAATATAATTAGTGTATAATGTACAATTTTTTCATTTAAAATGATAAGTTAGTTATAGAATAAAAATTTTTATTTTATTTTAGATATAATAATAATAATAATAATAATAATAAAAACATTTCATTTAAAATTATTAGAAAAAATTTATTGTTTGAATTTATAAAAATTAAATAAAGTTTAAATTAAAAAAAATATTTTCACTTAAAAGAATTAAAAAAATTATGATAAAAAACAAAAAAAACTAAAAAAATATTAGTGAAAAATTAAAAGAATATTTTGAAATAGAAAAAAATAACTAAAATAATGAAAAGATAAAAAAAATATAAATGATCTCAAAAATCACTAAACTTTAGTATTTTTTCAATATGATCACTGAACTTTTAAATTTTTTAATATGGTTACTAAATTTTTACTGACATGGCATTCTGACGTAATATTTTTTTTTTTTTTATATGGCATGTTGAGTCAGCATATAACACTGACTCTGATGTCACGTGTACCGATCAAGCTTCTATTTGACCTGGTGATCACCGGTGAAACATTGTCAAAAGTAAAGTGATTAATCTGAAACAAAATTTCAGTTAGTGACCAAAATAGAACAAACTCAAAAGTTTAGTCACCACTAGGATCATTTACCCGAAAAGTGAGAGTGTTTACAAACATTCAAGCCTTAAAGTTTATAGACCAGTTCGACCATGTAAAAGGGTCAAAATCAAAGAAATAGGCCAGTGAAAATATTTAGTTTTTGGTTTGATATGAGTTTAATCTAATGAGAAACGGAGTAAGAGATCCAACTCATAGCTTTTTATGATAACTGACGGCATATTTTGACCAAATTCTTTCATCTAGGTCTCCATTTTGATAATTTAGGGTTTTTTATTCATTTTTTGTAACTTTTGTTTTTTTATTTTCTTTTAATAGGAAATTTATTTTAGGGCAACTTTTAAAACATTTTCTTTGTAATATTTTGTTTTCTCATTTATTTAAATTTGATGATTTATTTCCTTTTCATATTAAATTACCATATTAGACAATTAGTATTTTCTGGAAACTATTTCCTATATATAGTCATGTAAGTTTTGGGGTTGAGACAACTTTTAATTGAAATAAAATAACATTTATGTGAGAAAGTATTTTAATTTTCGATATTTTTTAAATCAACGAATTTTAATACATATTAGTCTGATATTCATATAAAATCAACATATTTTTAGAAGGTTTTCGCTACGTCATTTACACATCTTGAAACCTCCATTGATTATTAATTAATTTTCTCCATTAAATTTAATACTTTTTCCTAACAATCTTAAGGCTATATTTTAATATTCTTGCAACAATGGTGTTTGCTACATTAAGACAAATGTCCACTAGTTTTATTAAATTGGAGTGTTTTGATGGAGGGAATTTCCTATGCTGGCAAAAGAAGATGCATTTTCTCTTAGTGACTCTAAAAATCGTCTCTGTCTTGAACATTCCAAGGCCTATCGAAGGACAAACTCTTGAAGCTACGGGAAATAGGCAAAAATGGGACCATGATGATGAGATAGCAGGAGGAAAGTAAAGAGCCAAATGCTCATGTTTCCAAAGTCCATGTAGTGGATGAAGGATAGTCAAATAAGCCCACAAATTAAGAAAAGGTTCATTCAACCCACCAACAATCAAAAAAATCAGAAATAGAAAAAAGAAGAAAGGTACATTGACATCCTGAATTTTGAATTATGTGTAAAATTATATTTTATTGAAAAATAATAATTATTTTCATGATATTTAACTTAAATAATAAATATAAAAATATTTTTTAATTTATATTATTTTAAAAAATAATTATTTAAAAATAAAGAAAAATATTTTTAAGATTTGATATTAATTTTAGATTTTATAAATTATTATATTATTTTATTATATATTATTTATTTATTTAAGTAATAAAATTAGATTTTTAATTATTATTATTATTATTAATTTTAAAAAATAATATAAAATAAATTAAATTTTTAGGTAAACAATGATTGATTGACTTTTTAAATGTCAACCAATTAGCTGTTAGTGCGCAAATTGAGAGATAGAAAGAGAGTTGTTGGAGTTAAAGGATCATCATCCGGTTGTCTGACATCATCACCGCCCATACCAACAAATAGAGCAGCTTTTGGCGACTTTAGAGGGACTAGTGGCAGCCAGAGATGGCGAATAGTGGAGTATTTGCCTGTCACCGTCGACCGAAGCTTTCCAATAACGCTTAGTTTGCCCCTCCATTGGTGACTGGAGCCTGAACAGAAAAAGGGAAAATCAGAATATTTTTCCAGCAACCGAAAGTAAATATATTTTTACCTATTTTAAAATTTATTTTAAATTATTTGAAGTATTTTAAAAAAAAAATTTATGAAAAATATTAAATTTTGATATTGGTATTAGAATATTTATGCAGTGAACAAAATAAGAATTATGTTAAAATTAGAAGAAAAATTGAAATAAATTAATATAATTAATTTGAATTAATTATAAAAATTATTGAGTGATATTTGTGAAATTTAAGTATCAAAAATTAAATAATTATAGAGTAAATTATTTCTGATGTTCGTGAAATTAGGTGAATAAATTAGTTTAAATTGAAATAAATTATTAGAGCTTGATAAGTAATTTTATCTAGATAATATATTGGTTATGGAGATATTTAAAAATATTTTAAAGTAATTAATTAATAAAATATTAATAGTGGTATAATTATAAATTAGGGATTAAATAAATAATTATTAGATAAAAATTACTTTTTTTAATTCTTGAGATTCAATCTAATTAATACTTGCATATTTGTTATTTGAAAAACTAAATAGTTAATTCATTTACTTTGATTTCATTAGAAACTTTGCCCTTTTTCATCATTTTGGTTAAAAAATTAAAAATAAAAAGAAAATATAATAAAATGACCGAAATATCCCTCTTTCTCATTGCTAATATTTTTGCTTCTTCTTCTCCTTTTTTTTTTTTTTTTGCCTTTTTATTTAATTTTGATTAAATGAATAAAATTTTAAATAATTTTAAATTTATTTAATTAAAATTAAAATAAATATTTTTAATTAAAAATATTATTTTTATTTAATTATTCAATTTATTTAATTCTTATATTTAATTTAAAATTAAAATAAATAAAATTACTTTTCATCTATTAAAAATTACATTTTATATGTTTAATTAAAATAATTATTTTTTATATATTTAATAAAAAAATTATTTTTTGTTTATATCTAATTAAAATTAAAAAAAGAACCTTGTATATTTATAAAAATAAGAGAAAAATAAAATTTTTAGTTATTTTAAATTTAATTAAATATACTCAAAAATTATTTTAATTTTAAATAAATATACTCACAAGTAATTATTTTAGTTAAATATATACAAACTAATTATTTTAATTGAATATAAAAAAAAAGTAATTTTTAATAAATGAAAGTAATTTTATTTATTTTAATTTTAAACTAAATATAAAAAGAAAATAATTTAAATAATTAAATAAAAATAATTATATTAATTAAATAAAAAGTAATTTTATTTATTTTAATTTCAGATTAAATATACAAAAAAATAAAAAAATAATAATAAATAATTTTATTTATTTTAATTTTAAATTAAATATAAAAATAAAAAAAATTGCATAAATATTTCATACAATATATATATTATTTTATTTTAATTAAATTAAATTTAAAAATAGAGACGTAAATATTAATTAGATCAAATTTTAGGGACTAAAAAATAATTTATTCAAAAACAGAAATTTGGGCAATAAAGGAGCAGGGATATTTTGGTTGTTTTACTAAAATTTAACGGAAAATTGAAAGAAAATAGACAGAAGGACTAAAGTGTCTAACGGAAAGTACATGGACTAACTAGTTAGTTTTTCAATAAACAGAGATGTAATTGTTAATTATATCAAATCTTAATGATTAAAAAATAATTTACTCATAATTATTTTATGAAATTTATTGGGGAGCGATATTGAGAATTAAATTGCAGAATAATTATCAGTTGAATTATTTCGAAATTATTATTTTGGAGTTCATTGATTAAAGAATAATCATATTTAATTGGCTTGAGTAGAAAATAAATTATATATAATTATTATTATTTTAGATATAATTGAATTTAGAGACCCAAGAGGAATCAATTGAATAGATAATGATTGTTAAGGGTCCACAAACTATTTATTAGAAATATTATTATTTTTATTTTAGGAGATTACGTTATACTTTTAAAAAAAATTCTGTCGAAATATCAGCAAACTCTTGAAAATCAGTTCTTATAATTTGAGAATCAATGATGGGTATTTGAGGCAAAATAAGTTTATTCATTCCAAAGGTAGGGTCTTCGTATTATATGTATGAGGGAAAATTTAAACTTAATAATATTAATAGGGTATAATATTATTTCGTTTTCGAAATTTAACCTAATTAATAAAATAATTGAGGCTAGACTGATAGTCAAAGGGGTTCACACAAAAACAAGAAATCAATTATTTTGATACATATTCATCGGTAGCAAGAAGAACTACAATTAGATTGCTAATAGCATGTGCATCAATATATAAACTGACCATTCACCAAACGGACGTTAAACAACATTCTTTTTCATTTAAAAAATAAATTAATATTTAATTATATTTTGGTCCCTCATTTTTAAAATCTTTTTTATTTAAATCTAAAAAAAAAATTATTTATTAGTTTATGGATAAAATTTTCAGAGGGAATTTATTAGTCTATGGAAAAGTATATAAAGGAATAAAACACTTTTCGATTACAGAAAGAAGGAAATACCCCTTGATACAGTGAGAATATACTGAGGTTTGTGAAAAAATTAAATACAGGAAAGAGATAATTAGATTTGATTCAATTTATAAAAATGGTCCCTTAGAAAATAATATAGCCCCTGAATATTGTGTTGTATATGATATATTAGAATTTCTAGAAGAACAGTATCATGTATTCACTCGATTAGTCATTATAGATTAAGATACTCCTTTAGTGACTTATAAAACTTTTAACTAGAGTGATAATCTTAAAAAAGATTATTTAATTTATAAAATATTGCACTTCAGAAAAAATTGACTTTTTTCTTACTTTTTGAAAAAATTCTATAAGTCTAGATAGTTGGATAACAATTCTAGAATGAAGAGAGAGAGTTGAAAATACACCAAGTACTAGTAATTCTAGATAAAAATGGGGAAAGAAGATAGAGAAAAAAGTGTTAGCTCAAATCATTCAGGATTAATTTCATTTTGAAATATTCATAATAAAGTGAGCATTATTTTTCAGTAGTTGCATGCAAAAGGAAACTGACGCAATTCACCAGAATAAAGAAATGCCTTAGCAAAAGAAGTGAGAAAATTGGTGAATGAAATACTCGATACAATTGAGCGAGAAAGAGTTTTGAAAAAACCTATTGGATCCTCAAAGTCTCTTTCTGGAAAAGAAATTTTGCAATTAAGGAAAGACAAAATAGTTCCTTATATTACTGACCCTGACATAAGAGCTGCTAACTAAGAGAGTAGCAAAACAGCTAATGACCTCATAAAATCTCTAAGTCTGGTAGAAGAAACTCCTTTATACTTAGATGATAGAACATTTAATGAGTTTCTTACTACAAACAGGGCAAAATATAAGCCTAATTATCTCCATAAGACAAAACTAGAATTTCAACCTAGGGACAATTCATTAAAGCCAGTAATCACCCCGTCAACTTTTCTAAATTTAAATTGTGAAAAGCATGTGTCTGAAAGAGTATATGAGGTTCTAGCTATCATAATAGATGCCCTGAAAAATGAATTTTGTGGTTTTTCAATTTCAATTGAGTCATTAGAAAGAGAATAATCTTTAATGGCATTGATGAAACTACATATATGTGACGTGTTATTTTGACAATTATGCATGTGAATTCTAAAAATATTATTATAATCTTGATCTTAATGTTCAAAATTACATGTCAACGTTATTTTTTTGCTAAGCTCCGAGAACCGTAGCTAGAGGTAATAAAGAATGCCTATCAACTCCTCCTAAATGAAGAAAAAGTGGTTGATGGATTAGGAGGTAAGATACAGGCAATTAGGTATGCCTTAAAAAAGGCATGTACTAAACTTCAAGTAAGACAAGATGTAAAATGCCTTCCTTATTTGAATAAAAGTTGTTGCTTTCATATTGAATATGTTCCTAGTACATACGGGTGTGCTACAACAAATGAGAAAAGAATAGAAAAAAGACTTGAAGTAAGATATTCTTCCTGTGATACCAAAAAGAAAAGGTTGAACGGATATAGAAAAAGAAGAACATCAAAAAATGATAGAAGCAACAAAAAGAAGTGTAATAAACCTTCTAGGTTTATTAGAGGGAGAAACAACCTTAAGGATAAGGATAAAATAGAGGCCTTTAAGAAAAAATATGGTAGAGCCCCTAAGTACCCATAAGGGATCCTCTAAGTAGTTGTTCTTATTGTTGGATTTGTGGTTCAAAAGATCACAAAGCAAATGCTTGTCCACAAAAGAACAAATGAAAAGAAAATCTTAGAAGAATTTTCTTTGAAGACGAGAATCTTGTCTGTGAGCCAATAGAAGAAGATGAATATTCTGACATAGATTCTGAAATAAATTTTATTTATGAAGTAGTTTCTGAATATGAAATTAATATAGATGAATATGATCTTTGGATAGCCGATCTATTTATGATGAATATGCAAGAAGGGCTCATAGATGAAAAGATGATCCCTTTAGATACTTTTCTGGTGCAGGAAGAATCTTTCCAGTACGATGATCCGTCCAAAAGTTGCTTAGAATGGAACCTCCCAAAGGTAGACATCAATACTATTTACAACAAATCTAAATTCAATTTTAGGTCCATAGTAGATATCTCCTAGTCAGAATCAACGGCTCAGGTTTCTAGTACAAAACTAGAAATATTTAACGTACCTTTGATCAATTTACCAAAAATAAGGGAATTGGTAGCTAAATCAAAGGGAACATACCAATTTATCCGCATTGGTTTAGTCTAAGTAGGACTAATACTGCTGTTCAATTTGTCAGCTGATAGTCCTATGATAGCAGCTGTATTAGAAAAAAGATGGAATTTGTTCCAATACCAACTAATATCAGGGGGTCCAAACTAACCTTGCACATGGTCCAGTTGGTTCCAGACTTATCCTAACTATATGATGTCAGTAAAGGATAAGTATTTGGTAATTCCTTATCACTAAGGATTAAATCCATGAATATGAATAGAATGAATTCCCAGGCTAAATATTTAGTGTATCACACTAGGATAATTTTTATACTGATTAATATAATCAATCCTGGAGTGAGGAATATATCTAAAACCACAAAGTTATTTGATGAAGGTTCAGATAACTACAGACAGTTCCATAAAAAAAAAATTAATCCTCTAGAGTTATCTTGGCCTAGGAGTTGGGTTCTTCAGGAACCAGCAGAGACATCAAGATTAATAGGTTCCTCTTAAATCACATAAAGAGGTAGAAATATCACTTTAAACCTAGATGAACTTATGAGAAATCTTAGGATTTCTGATCCTCTTAGAAGATTATATCATGTTCCTCGATTACCTAGAAGTAATTCCACTTCATCAATAATTAGAGAAGAAGTCCCTAAGACACCAGTCTAGTCGGAAGATACACAATAATCTTCCGAAGGTAGAACTATTATAGGATACATGACTATTAGCTTACCTGTATATGAAGATGAAGAAATTCAAAAAAATGTAAGGATGGTTAAACATCTAACACTAGTTCTTGAGGTTGTAAAAGAAATACAAAAAATTTCTCAGCAATAGTCAATTCCATGGTATGTCCTGATACCATTGCATCATCAAAGATTTTTAGTACAGAAGAATCAGGTTTGAGTACATACATTTCTTTAACATTTAAATTTTTTGATTATTATGATTACTCTTTGGATGCGTTAGTTGATACATGTGCAACGATCACTAGTGCTAGACCCAATGCACTCTCTGATGAATGGTGGAAACCATTGACCCAACCTATGATTCTACGTATGGTAGATGGAGAAGTGAACTTGGTGACACAATTTACAAAACAAGTTCCTATTATCATAAATGGACAAAAGTTCTTTATTGATAGGATCCTGACATTCCCTGATCTAGATGCAGATATCATTTTAGGAAATGCTTTTCTTAATGAGCAAAAAGAAAATAGACCATTTATATAGGACGATGATTACAACTCGATTGGAGGTGTAAAAATCACATCTCTAACAAATCTTAAAAATAAGTTAAAATTTGATTTTTATCTAGTTAAAATATCATAGTTGTGTGGATCTATGTCATGTGAACTAGCATTCAGAGTGCAAGTCCAGCGTGGTAAAACTTGGCTAGATTGTTTATTTGATCAAGCATCAGAGGTTACTTCTTGATACGGAGAATTATGTTTTAAAGCAAAAGTTATGATAGAAAAACCTATTGCACGACTCCAACTGAAAGAAACTAAGTGGGATAAGTTTCTTGTAAAATTACCTAATAATTTTAGTGAAGATCCGCTAAAGTTATGGGTATTAAATGGCATCACTGCTAAATTAGAGCTAAAAGATCCCAGCACTATCATCAGAACCATAAATATAACATATACTAATGAGATAATAGAGGAATTTGACAAGCAGATTCCTGAATTGCTCGAAAAAGGTTTGATTAGAGATAGTAATAGCTCACATTATAGTCCAGCCTTTATGGGAATAAACCATGCAGAGTAAGTATGGGGAAAAGCACGAATAGTTATAGACTATCGTTAGGTAAATAAAGCAACAGAGGATGATAGTTATAAGATCCCTACAGCAGGAGATGTCATAGATAGGGTAAGTCTTAAACAATCTTCTATCTTTTCTAAATTTGATCTAAAAAGTGATTATTGGCAGGTAAAGATGGAAGAAGACTCTGTAACTGTAACACCCTCAAATTTAATTTACATAACATTGAATATATATTATTTAAGCATAAATAAAGTTAGTTTAGACATTAAAATATCATACTTGAGCGATTTGACAAATAGCTAAAAATCGACCCTATGAATAGGTAAGCACGTCGACGTTTTGATTAATGAACGAGTTCAAAATTTTAAATTTTAATATCATCATTAGACTCATAAGCTGGAGAAATATGAGAAATATTATTTTAGAATTTAGATGGGACAAAAAGATAAATAATTAAAAGTTTCGGGTTAAAGAATGCGAATACGTTAGGAGGGAAAATCGAATTAACTAAAAGTTAATTCATATAAATTCTATCTAATTCTTCATAAAATGAAAAACTCTACTCCTTCCACCATTAAAGGCAACAAAGTCTCCTCCTTCTCCAAAACTCCACTTTTCATCCAAACTTCAAACAATATCGATAGAAAACTCGATTAAACTTTTGATTAAGCTAGTTTCCATCGAAAATTTCAAGAAATTCAAGCTAAAAATTGATGAAACTCCAAACCTAAATTTCGGCCACTTGAAGAATTCAGGTGAGGATGATGTTTTCTTCATTCTTTTGATTCATTTAAGCTATATAAATGATTATAAACATGATTAGATCGATGGATTTCAAGATTGGATCAAAATTGGAGAAAACCTAAAACTAGGTTTATGTTTGAAATGAATTTTCTGTATAGGGTTTCATAATTCTAATTAATGTTTAAATATATTATTTAGCATCCATTTAAATCTAAATATGTAGTAAAATTGATTGTAGAATCGAAGGAAATCGAAAAATACTATTTTTGCCTGTTGTAGGCAAATCGCCGTTTTATCAAGTAAACAATAGAACCGTCAGTTCTGGTGAGTTATATATATACTATTATGCATTTTTAAACCTTTCTTTGATCATTTTGAATTCATTTAAATTCCTGCAACTTTTTGGCCAAACTTTTTCATTTGAGTTTCCTTTGAATTTTCCTGGAATTCAAACTCCAATTGTGTTGTTTATTGATGTATATAAACCCTGTTTGATAATGCCTTTGTGTTTGTTACGATTGAAGTTTGAATTGTGAACTTTGGCTTTTGATCAATATGTTTCAAAAGTATATTTATTTGGTCCTAAAGTGGTGCACACCAAGTGCTCGATGAAATGACCTTTGTTAATTTCCTTAAGAAACCAATTGTTACCAGATTTGCTAAAATGGGTGACTTTCTTTGTCACCAGTGTAAATTTAGCTTTTTGGCATATTTTGAACTTGTATCCTAAATGACTTTTGCGGTATTTTGCCTATATTATAATGTTCCTTTGTTAAGGATAATTATCCTATATGTGTATACTTGCCTAAATAGCTCAATTGAGCTAGAGTTACAGAAACTAAACCTTGTTGATTTTTTTGCCTATTTGATATCTTATTTGCTATCTTTAACCTATTCTAATGTTTGTATGACAAAGTTACCTTACTGATGGGATAGTGGGTAAATACTATCAGCATTGTACACAATGAAATTTCAATGATACTATAGCTGGGAAGGGTTATGGTCCTGGTTATAGGGTATGATCCACTTTATGCTATTTACATGTTATATTGATAATGATATGCATTTCATGGCCTAGTATATGTTATATATGCATGGTTATTATTTCTTCCAGTGCCTATACATCTATATTTGATGTCTATAAATTATTTCCCTTGATTTGGTCATTTGGTGTGCTATCCATGAGTCAGTTATTAATATTATTCATTTATTATTTCCTACCTAGCTTAATGTGTGATAATATATATATTGAATCACTGATTATAAAAATACTCACCCTTTTAGTGGCTTTATCTTTTCAGGTCAGGAGTAGAGCTAATCCAAGATTTCTTCATCAGTGGATCCAGCTGTGTTATAATAATATAAATATTGAATTTGTACATATTCCTTGTATATATTTTAAATGCTCTATGGATATGTAAATTATTGAGATGACTATATTTAGTATGGTCTATAATATTATTAGTTACTAATATATTATGTAAAGAAGATGTGTTGAGATCAGATATGATAACAGATGAGACAAATAGACTGATTATATGGATATAAATATGTTATAATAGGTGATGTTTACATGTTATAGAAGGGTTCTACGGGTGTCGGTAGCCTTATGTTGGTCCTATATCTTAGGACCGTCGTGTTCCAAAATTGAAATGTGACAGTAGCCCTTATAGCCTTCAATGCACCTCAAGGGATGAATGAATGATTGGTAATGCCATTCAGCTTGAAAAATGCTCCAGGCGAGTTTCAACACAAAATGAGTAATGCCTTTAAAGCATTAAAAAAATTTTATGTGATCTATATAGACGATGTGTTAGTTTTTAGTAATGATGAAAAAGAACATATAAGTCACCTTAAATAAGTGACTGATATCTTTAAATATGAAGGTATGATTCTATCTGAAAAAAAAAAAGATAGAATAGAATGGTTTAAAGAAAATATAAATTTTTTAGGAATGAAAATTGAAAAAGAAAAAATTATGCTACAACGCCACATTTCTGAAAAACTTATTAACTTTCCTAATGAACTATAAGATAGGAAACAAGTGCAAAGATTATACAGACTTGCTAATTATGCTAGACGGTTCGTGAAAAATCTTTCCAAATACCTAGAAAGAATATCAAAGAAAACATTTGATAAAGTTTCTTGGTTTTGGGATGATGAGGACACTCAGACTGTCATACAGGTAAAAGATAAAATGAAAATTTTGCCTTGTCTTAATTTACCTTCAGATGCAGATGAGTTAATCCTGGATGCAGATGCTTTAGAAAAATCTTGGAGAGTAGTATTAAAAATCAAAGATAGAAAACCAGAACGAATCTATAAGTATTGATCTGAAACCTTTAAAAGATCAGAAATTAATTATTCAATTTATGAAAAGGAAGTCTTAGCGGTAAAAAATGGTATAAAAGCCTTTTATATCTTTTTGACCCCTAAGAGGTTTGTAATTAGAACAAATTCAACATATGTAAAAGGATTTATGAATCTGAATCTTAAATAGGCTAGACAAACTAGACTTTTAATATTGCAAGAATGGTTTAGCTATTATAGGTTTGATATTGAATATATTCCTTCTGATAAAAATGTAATAGCTGATTCTTTTTCTCGTGAATTGTCTAATTTTACAGATGGATCTTACTACAAAAAAACAAGCTATGTTGGATCTGCAAAAAAAGGGTTATACTCGAAAACAATGCATGAAGAAAGTTAAGAAAGGGAGTAAAAACTCCAAGAGCGATGGCTCTGGTTCCTTAGGAACGAAAAGAAAAACTGTAGCATCAAAAGATGTTATGTGTTGGATATGTAAATCTCAAGGACATATCTATACAAAATGTCTTAAGAAGAAGCCAACAAGTTCGAAAGAACTGGTTAGTCCAAAAAAGGCTAACGAAAAGCCAAAGGAGAAATCCTTGATTCAAAAGAATGAAGAGAAAAAACCTTTGGCTTCAAAAGCGCGAGTCTTTGAAGACTTTTACAAAAAAACAACAAAAAAACTTGGTCTTACTCCTGAATAGGTAAAAAGATTTAGAGAGGTACTTCATCAAAAGGATGAAGGTGAAACGGCCGCTATGGGAAGTCCGCAATGCCTAACTCATTCACAGGAGGATAGCCATGATGGCTTAAGGAAGGCTGGTGGAAGTGCCGATGAACCTTCAGTGGTTCCAAACTAAAAGGCTAGTGGAAGTGCCAAGGAACCTCGAGTTCTAAACCAAGAGGCTTCTGAAAATGCTAGTGAATTTTTATTGATTCCCAATCAATAGGCTAGTGAACGTTCCAGTGAACGTTTAAAAGTTCCAAATCAAACTCCGTTACAGGAGGAGAGTTGTAAAAACTCTGGTGATGTGTCAGATCACAAACACAAGGCTAGTGGAAAGGCCAATGAATCTTCACAAATTTCAAACCAAACTCGGAAAAATGATAAAGCTGATAAAAGCTTTGAGGATGAAAATCATAATTGTGATGAATTAAATTGGGATATTGTTTTTAGAACACCTGAATTCAAAAAACAGATAATCCAATAATCTCCTAAAGAAATCACAATGAAAGAATCTGAAAATGAATCTGAAGACATTCATGAAGAATTCACAAAGATCATTAGGGTAGATAACCCTGAGGCTTCAAACATCTGCAAGGATGAAAATGCTTGGTAATTCATAAAGTATGATTATGGTCTTTCAAAAGACGGATCTATGTTGTGTTTTGGATTACATGGAGGATTAGCCAAAAGAAATTTCGAGCAATTACAACACTTTGTAAATGAAGTTGTTTCATATATTTCATATTTAGAAAAATAGCTTCAAATCCACAAAAAAGGATGAAGAAGATTTCCTTCAGTTAGTAATTGAAAGGGATAAACTTCTTGATGAAATGAGTTCATACATTCTACCAGAAGTGGCCTATACCAGAAAAATTAAAAAGGTAGACTTATAAATCATTGTCTCAAAAAGTGTTCTATGTTACATCCATACATCCATTGGTAAGGATATGGTAATCTGAGAATTTCCTCAGAAATGGCGAAAGATAGTGTCTGCTGCACATATGCAGGACTAACAGAAATTATCGAGATCAATAGAAATGATAATGATCTGTGTAAATCAATTCCAATTGTTGTGCATGAATCCTTAAAGTTCTTAAGTACATACTCAAGAATAATTACTAGTTATATTATTAGCACAATTATGGATTGTGGTGAGGATGAAACTGTTCATTATCCTTATCAAACTTGGGATCTCTGTCCTGTTATAGCTAAGAAATTTATTGACCCATAGAAGGTTAATAATCAGAACTTAAATTTTTATTTTAACATATATAAAGAAAACAAGATTATTACCCAAGTTGTGAGAATTGAAAATTTCAAAGCTAGCCTGAAGAAGGCAAACTATGCAAGCAATTATGTACTTCTCGGAGATGGTAAAGTATTTGTTACTATCTAGCCCCAATATACTCCCATTACAAGAGTATTGTCCATAATTAAGGGATGAGAAGAAGCACAAAAATTATTTCTGAGACTAGTGGATTTAGATCCAAGTTTGGATTTCCAACTTAAAACTATGAAGATCTGGAATAAGGTTGCTCAGTTTAGAGAGGAACGTGTTGCATAAGAGATGACTAGGAATTATGCAGAACTAAGAGAAAGCATAGATGCCCCAGTCAGCAACTAACAGATGGAATGACAAAAACATCATCCATGACGTCAACCTCAGCGTGATAAATGAGGAATTGCTTTTTAAAAATGGTTGCAAATATTAAAGCACTGTCGGCCAAAGCAGCTTTAAAATTTGTGATCCCGATAAAAAGAACTTATCTCTAGATAAGGACTCCTTAGCTGTAAAATTAAAGCATTCATTGTCTTTATTTAATTATTGTATTGAATACAGCTAGAGAACAGTACCAAAGGCACCAGTTGTCCATTTATTTTTATAGTTTTGTAAAGCTGGCCTACTATTCCAGCTACCTATCTTAATTATTGTACTGTATTAATTATTTTACTTTTGAGCTGGCAAACAGTAATACAGACACTAGCTTTGTTTGTAAAAAGTCTATATATATCTCTTCAACTTATTGAAAAAGGGGAAACTAAATAAAATACAGAGTTTTTTTAAGGATAGTTCTTTTTCAAGTCTTTATCTGTATGATAATTTTGCTTCTATATACCTTTCTTGCTTCAAAACAGTCTTATATCCATGAGTGTTGTAGTAAGACCTAAACAAGTAAGGGCAGTAAGTCATATCCTTCATACCGCTCTGAAGGTATTGTTGGTGACGAGCTTGAAAGGAGGGCTGAAGTTGTTGCGAAAGTTGAGTGGACCCTGTTTACAAAGATATATATTCATAAATGTTTTAAATTTATGTTTAAACGTTTAGGTCTTTCAACCGATCTGCTTATAGAAATTAGCTTAGAGGTCTAGCTTTAACTCAAGTTAGGAGGGAAGAGTTGAGTGTCAGTCTTAGACTACATGATCATTTCTTTGCTTTATATGAACAAAGAATAAGAGAATTACTTGTTACTATAGAAATAATTGAAAGACTTGAGAAACCTAACAAAGAAGACATTGAACTTAAAAATTTTCTAGACCAAGAGCTTGAGTTTAATAAATTTCATTATCTAGAAAGGCTTGGTACTTTTGCACGATTGTTGGATGACCAATAATTTTTCAGGTTATTCTTATCATGATTATCATCACCTAGATCACGATATAGGCAAGAAACCAGTGATAGGATTAGTAAATTCTATTATAGACCAATTAGACTCTCTAAATAATTCTATAGACAAACTGTTTAAAAATTTAGAAGAGTTGATTCTTAGACGGAGTGAGATAGAAAATTTTTTCCTCCAGAACAAAAGCCCTTTGGGTTTTGTTTCCAGCTCTCACTATCATAATGAGTATGAGAAGCTGAAAGAAATCAAAAATAAAAGAAAAACTTTTTGAAGATCTCTAGGAGTAGCTTTTTGTAATTTCGTTTCTTAACAGACTGATTAGAGAGAGAACAAACTCGTCTTGAATGGTATTAGAGAGAAGTTGTAAAGAAAAGAGTATTTTTGGATTTCTTTGAAGAAAGAAAAGGACTTTGGAGGGTTAAAATAAAAATAACAATAATTTTGGACAGTAAAGGACTGTCGATGAAAGTAAATTAAAAGTCTAAAGATTTTGTGTAACGTTTTAAAGATTAAGGATCACAATGTGCATTAGTCAATACTTCAAGGCCACCAGTGAAATTAACTCTTTTTTTTTTTTTACATAATGTAAACATAACTTATTAAGTTTTTTGTAATTTTTTATAATTTTATATGTATTTCATGTAATTATAATTTAGTTTGATCCAAATAAGATTATGATAATAACTAACTCATGTTTGGTTATAATGTTTTTAGTATATAACGTGAACATATGTAATTTATATAATTTTCTTATTTAATTTTTTATTATTTAATATATACTTTATGCAATTATTTGTATAACTATAATTTAATAAAGCCACCAAACATAGTCTTGGTATAGTGAATAAATACTGTCATTCCTTGTCCTTCCTAACACTGTCCTATTTTATTTCATGAAGTGATAACTTTGAATTGTAGGTTATTGGATAACAATTTCAGATATGCACAAATTGCTAATTAAATTACATATATTAAGAAAAAGGTTTCAGGGAACTGAAAAATACGACACTTTCCGTTAGAGAAAATGGGTACTGAAAAAAAGATACAGAAAAAGAAAGAAATTTTTATTATTCTGTGTTAATTGTTGTGCTTCACAAAACTAAAAATGAAAGCCTATATATAGGCGTACAAGGAAATATCATAAAAAAACAATAACATTATCTTTAGCTGATTTTTAGGAAACAGAACATCCCTATTCTAAAGCCAAGAGATATCAGCTAAGCCTTATTCTCCTACCCATCTTTGACCACTAACTAACTTAAGAATCACACTTTAACACTCTCCCTTGATTCAAAGTTGGTTATCCCCATTTTTTTTTTCTGAAGTAACTCAATTCTTCAAGAGACAAGGACTTTGTAAGAACATCAGCCACCTGCTCCTCTGTCTTGCAGTACTCCAATTCAATCTCTTCCTCTGCTACTAAGTCTCTAATAAAATGGTGCTTCCTTTCCATATATTTGCTCCTACCATGATGAATCGGATTTCTAGCCATGGCAATGGCAGAAATGTTATCACAATAAATCTTCACAGCTCCTTGTGGCTTCTTTAAATCCTGTAGTAGCTTTTTGATCCACATAGCTTTACATGCTGTAGCTGCCAAAGATACATATTCAGCTTCACTTGAGGAGAGTGCCACACTTCTTTGTTTTTTAGAAGACCATGTTACCATCCCTGACCCAAAACAAAAACAGTGACTTGATGTCACACCCCAACTCTAGTGGTGCAACGGTCCTAGGGTAAGGGTAGGCTTAAGGCCACCATAAACCCTTATAACTCACAAATCATGAAATCTCATCAACATCAAATAAATTGCAATATCATATTTTATCATACATCTATTATGTTCATACATATAATCAAAATTAGTTATATCTTTCTATTATCATTTCATATCTTTCTCTTGTACCTTAATGATCAAAAGAGACATCTCACATCACTGAGGAACAAGAGTACCCAAAAAGGTAACAACCATACATCAAAATATACCAGTATCCCGAATGACTAACTACGAAACTCTAGAGTATACTCCCATTACACATTCCGTCATAATACCATTAATAAATATACAAAATATCTCAAAAGAATTATTACAATGAAGCTTCTTGGAGTAAATAAGTCAAGAAGCCCGATCTTCTCTATTAGCTCCCTCACGAGCTAAGCTATCACCTGAAATCCACAGAAGAGGAGTGAGCCTTCAACTCAGTAAGATATGAACATTATACAATAAGAACTAAATATCGAATTATGGCCATGAACAAATAGTTATACATATAGGCATGAAAGAAATCATAAGCTTTGCTGGAAGGAAAATATGGTTCTCACAATAATTTTGGCTATATCAAATCATGTCATAAATCAAATCATGGTTCATATTTAGAACAAAGAATGCCCACAAATAATGGCATTATCAAATCTTATTTGGTAGAACTGATCACATATCATATCAGACGTATCGGTAGCCTTGCTACCTCAACGTGCACACATGCTTGGCCAGGCATATGCCTAGAGCTCCTGGCCCCCTCTAGGTGGAACACTGATAAAAACCCTATCGGCTGGGCTCCCAAAGTGCACAATGGACCAATGAATTTACTCTCATTGGGAAGAGCGTTCTATCCATGGGTCATGGGTTTTAATCTCATAAGAAGTATATTGGTCGCAAGACCATCATCATATAACATTATTCAAATCAGGTTCACAAGCAATAACATATGAACTTGATCCAAGAATAATGATCAAGCCATTCACATTATACAAGTATATAAGTATATATATATATAATAGGACAATCAAATATATAAATACTTTGGTCAATTGAATTTCAAAGAACAATAATCGAATGGATGTTTATACTTACCTCTTACACAAAAAAAAAATTCTCTTAATTTCCTCCTTAGAAAACTACCCACTTAAAATCCTTCAATCAAATTCGAATTCCTTCTCCTTATTTCCTTCAAACTGAAATTTTTGCAATTACTGCTCAAATCTGATGATTCTGCCTTAATATAGACTAATCTAGAAGTCTATTGCATTAATCTGAGTATTAATGCCTTAGAATATAAAATGGAACAAACCTGAGAAAAAGAGTGAATTTACGAAAGAAAAAGAAGAAGAGAAAAATTGTGAAAATCGCTGCTGAGGGTGCTGAGGTTAAATAGGCTACTACCCCTAAAACACACCAACCAGCTCGCCAAACTGCCTCGGCAAATCTCCCTCACCTAAGCCAGCTCGCCATTCCCACTTCGCATTCCCAGCTCGCACTTCCAGCTCTCCAAACTTGATCCGGCAATGCTATCTCGCATATTCCAGTTTGCATATGCTACCTTGCGTATGCTGCCTCGCCAGACTCTCCTTACAACTCTTCCTCGCATATGCCACCTCGACAATGCTTCTTCGCCTCTTCGCCTCTCCGCTTCTTCCCCTCTTCGCGAACTGTCACTTCGCACATTCTCTCTTCGCATAACTCTTCTTCGTGTAATACCACCTCGCCTTATCCTCTTCCCCAAATCCTCTTCGCCTTAGCTCTTCGCCAGAGCTCTTCGCGAATTGCCACTTCGGCAAACTCACTTCTCCACTTCGCCATTTCGCCACTTCATAAAATGCCTCCTCGCATTTTGCTGGCTCACCAAAAACAGAATTCCTCTAAGTTAAATTCCTGCCTGAACATCCCACACTTAGCCAGCTCGCAAATGAGCTACTAATATCCAAACTTACTAATTCTTTTTATCACTTACAATCAACATGTAGGGGCACAACATATCAAAATTTCAAATCAAAATAATTAACACACAAACCGTGGTGACTCTCTAAAAATCATCCAGACTTCTGCCCGAAAATCCAACTGAATAACTCTGAGAAAAATGACTCTTCACTGAGATATACTTATCCAAAAATTCTGAAATTTTACAGTCATCATCTCCACATACAGAGGAACATTTTTCATGTTCACACCTTTAGCTAATTCTGCCTTAGTCATTCCCAATAATTCCAAACAGACACTGCATCCCTACAGAAACTCTCAACCAGACCAGCCTTGCTCAACTAGACACAACTTATCACATACACAGAATTTTGCCAAACCATTTCACAGAATTATACTAAGACATAAATTAACAACTTTCATGTTTTACACTTGATCAAATTATGGCTTTAAGTCCATGAAATGATCATCACAAAATCATGCAACAATCCAAACAGAAATTCCTGAAATTCTCAACATTCTCATTAAAAATTTTGATAGGTTTTCCAAACATACAAAATCAATAAAAATACTATAAAATGGCAGATATTACATTATTCCCTCCTTATATAAATTCTTCCTCGAATTTACAATAAGCTGCCTCAATTCTGGAATATATGGGGATATCTTTCTTGCATGCTTTGCTCACTCTCCCAAGCGCATTCTTCCATAACTTGGTTTCTCCACAAAACCTTAACCATGGGTATCTCCTTGTTTCTTAGCTTCTTAACCATTCGATCTACAATCGCAATTGGGATCTCTTCATATAACAAATCCGGTTGGATATCCACTTC
>CANXYC011633580.1:0-17194 GCA_948193065.1 Aleurites moluccanus
TTATAAACATAAAGACAATGACAATATAATAATTTTCTATAAGAATAATAAACTAATATATTTTAGTATATTTTCATAAATATAAATAATTCATTAAGATAGTGAAATAAATAAGATGTATGAAATTGACATTTTAAGAGTAGACAAACTTACTTGGATTTGATTGCTTAAAAATAGATAATCGTATTATGAAAAATAAACAAAATAAAATAAGAACAAGAACAATAATAAGAATGTAAAAGATGAAAATTTATATTATCTTATTGGTGTGTATTACAAAATAATATTAACTACTATTTATAGGGTTTATTTTCACCATAAGTTACAATATATATAAATCCACCATAAATTATAATATAAATAGTGTAATAAAATTAAACTTAAATACAAAAACTTATGAGTAGTGGGATAGATGAATGTACATCCACATTTATCTATATATTTATAACATATTCTTATATTTTAGCTATCGTCTCAATTAATTTACTGCATAAATATTTAACTTTTGATACCTAAATTCACAAATATCATCCAAATTATTTCCACAATAACTTGAAATTAATATAATTAATTTATCTTAATCTTTACATATAATTTAAACACAGTTATCAATTTTTTATTGTCTAAATATTCTAATACTAGTACAATACTCAATATTTTTCATAAATTTTCCTCTAAATATACCTTAAATAATTTAAAATATTTTTTAAAATAAAATAAAACCTACTTACTCCTAGTTATCGAAAAAATATGCGCATGTCCCTTTTTTCAGTCCCAACTCCGATCACCGATTGAGACAAAATAGATATCATATGAATGTTTGAATTGAGTACAGTCCAATAGAATTGATCTTGTCGAAAATGGTGGTCGAAAACAACCAAAATCGACTAAAGAAATTTTCGATCAATTGGCGCTTTGATTGGCGTGTGAGCCACCACTAGTCGTCGTTGGTACCATTGGACTCGCTAGAAAATGATTTTGTCATTGGTGTTAGCCGTGACAAAAATCAATGATCGGACGATCACTTTATGGGGACTTTCTCTCTTCTCTCTCCCCCCTCTTTTTTCCTGCTCTGTTTTTCTTTTCTCCTGCCAGCAAAATATTGTTTGATTGGCCGGTATTAAAACCAGATAATCACTGTTCACCAATTTGATAATTTTTTTTCTAAATTTATAAAAATTTTATTTTAAATCTAAAAATTATAAATAAATAGTCAATAAAAACATTGTAAAATTTATTTCATTATTACATATTAAAATTTGAATAATAATTTATTTTCAATTTAATAAAAAATATTTAAATATAAATTAAATTTACAAAAATTCTTAAAAATTAATATAATATAATAATAAATAAAATAATATTAAATTTAATGTCAAATCTAAAAAAAAATATTTTTCTTTACTTTTTAAATAATTATTTCTTTATAATAATTTAATTTCAAAATATATTTTATATTCATTATTTTAATTAAATATTCTTAAAATAATTATTATTTTCAATAAAATATACTTTTAAAAATATTAAAAATACCGGTATTATAAAATAATTCTTTTAATTTTTTAAGTGATAATATTCTTTTAATTTAAATTATTTTTTTAGATTTTTTTAGGTTCTACAATGTTTTGAAGGATCAGTGTTGATTATGGTTTGATGATGATTTTAGGTGACTTTGAGTTGCTCGCTTCATTGGGAGAATTGGTTTTTCGACGAACAAAAGTCAGGCCTAAAAAATATGCTATCGTAGAGTAGTAGATTAAATTGACTGTAGTAAAATAATATGTTGACATTGAAAAGAGAACATCTCTCTGGTTAAATTTACCAGATATTTGAAACAGAGGACTAAAATATTTGGTAAGTGAGTAGGTATGTAACTTTTAGTTATTTATTTTAGGGCAAAATACTATTTAGTCAATAGACTTTATTATTTAGTATAATTAACACACTGGTCTTTCTATTTTGAGAAATTAATTAGTTAGTTCATAATATTTAGTTTCGTCAAACATATCAATTCTTTCTTTCTTTTTATCGTTAATTATGTAAAAAAAAATCAAAAAGTCTTTATTTTATCTGAAATTTTTCCTTTCTACCACTCTTTTTTTCCTTCCCTCCTTCTCTTACCCAAAAATTCAAAAACCCACAATCAAAAAATATAAATCCACCACAATAAGCATATATCTCAACAAGTTTCCATTAATTTTAGCCTTAAAATCCAATTAACAAGTTTTACTTACAAATATACCCACCCCAACAATTAAAACTCTGCAACTAATACAGAAAGATAAAGAAACAAAGGTAAAATATTATAAAAAAAATAAAAATCCAACAATATCAAAGGTAACCCAACTTTGAAATATTGTGTCACGAAACTCTACATGTAATTCAAAATCAATTCTCAAATGAGCTATTTTCTTCAACAAAATCTTCCTTATCTTCAATACTAATTTAAGCTTCTTGTCCCTTTGAATCACATTATCAAAGGGGAGCTCTTTTCGTCTCTTCATAGCAACTCTTACCGGTTCAAATGGAGAATAGGTTTTCCTCAGGGTACTACCAAAAGGACCAATTTTATCTTTAAAAACCAAATTTTTGCCCTAGAATTGTGACTTTTCTGGCTGAAATGTTGAGGAGGAGAAATGAGATTAAACTGAGAATTTGAGTTTTTCAAGAAAATTAGATTTGTATGAGAGAAAGAAAGATAAAGAATTAGATGGTAAAACATTGGATGAGGACAACAAAAGTTTTGGTTCTATGTTCAAGGTCTGAGCAGTGGATAAAAATTATAGTTGAGGTAAGAAATACAAAAAATATCAATTAATGAAATCTAACAGACAGTGGAAACAGAGTTAAAGGGATCAAACTAAGGGTAGTTTAGGTAATATAACATATTATAATATAATAAAAAATTATTTTCTTTTTTTTTTTTAATTTTTTAATAGAAAATTAGACAGAATGACTAATATTATTGATAAATTCAAATATTAGGAACCAACATGTTAATTATACTAAATAATAGGGACTAAATGGTAATTTGCTCTTTATTTAACTGTTAATATTTGTTTAGTTCATGACTTTGGGAAATTATTTAGTGTTTTCCATGACATGTTTTTATTTTATGTTATTATTATTTTGTGGTTCATGAGATGAATTTAGAACGTAAATCCAAAATCCATAATTAAGCTATAAAATATGAATATATATATATATATATAAAATAAAGTAGAATGACGAGTGAATAGGCACCTAGATACAATTAGAGGCTTAAGTATTATTATTATTATTATTATTATTTCGGAAATACAAAAGCACATCCAATGAAATAAAAATGAAAATGGATTTAGTATAATAACTTAAGTTTAAATTTAAAAAAGATGAAAATGGATTTAATATAATAACTTAACTTTAAATTGAATTAAATTTACACATTATATTATCATAAATGATAATAGAAATACAAAATGAGAGAATAAATTTATATTTTGCATATGTATTTAGTACAAGAATGAGCACAGTTATATATAAACAGGATGATACGAAACAGGAAAGAAAAATAATGTAAAATAAGAAAGAAACTAAGCCCAAGACACTAATTAAGGCATTAACTAAGCAACAATTTATATTTACATTTACATTAACATTCTCATTAAACTGAAAGTGATAAGGAAACAATCATCTGAAATTTACTATTAAGATTTCAAAAACATTGAGATGGATATGATTAGTATATATGTCCGCAATTTAATCAAGAAAATATATTAAAAGAAGCTTGATATATTTTGAAAAATATGATGCCATACAAAATAACAATAATTTTTAATGTATTTGGTGTACTCATAAAACACGTAATTATAAGTAATTTAGATAGCACTACGATTATCTTAATGTAGCAAAGTTGGAGATAAATATCGAATACCTATATCTTAACGCAGCCATTAAAGTCAGATTAGTTTAGAAGTGGTGTCAGCAAGAGCTCAGAACTCGCTTCCGTGCTAGTCTAGATACTACATATTAATTTTTTTACTTTGTCATGAGATGAGAGAGTCACCGAAAAAGAAATATTAGACAGTGATAGAATGTCGATTAGTGAGATCCCTAGCCCAGTCAACATCAGAATAAGCTATCAACTCTAGTGATGAAGAATTAGAGAAATGTAAACCACGAAAGAGTACCTTTTACAGAGCCAAAAATTCGAAGTATGGCAGGAAAGTTTTTCAATAGCAGAAAAATGAACATTTACTTCAATGAGAGTGCTTGTTATTTTCTCATCTAAGAGACTCGTACGAGAAATAAGATCTATGGTGTATTTTGCTTGAGACAGATAATAGCCAGTTGAGTTAGAAAATACGTCAAAACCAATAAAATAACTTAAATGACCAAGATGTTTTATTTCAAACTTTATGTTAAGAAATAACTTAAGATCACTAATACCTGCAAATCATCACCATTTATTATCATATCATCCATATAAAGAAGTAACATAATGCATCCTTTATTAGTTCGTTGAATGAACAAGGCATGATCATAAGAGCTAGATTGAAAACTGATCTACCCAATAGTAGAGCTAAACTTATCAACTAAGCTTAAGGAGCTTGTTTTAAGCCATAGAGTATTTTTTGAAAGTGTCAAACCTTATAAGGACGATGATCATAACTAGGAGGGGTTACTTATACACTGCTTCAGATAGATCACCATTAAGGAAGGTGTTCTTGACATCCATCTGAAATAATTGTCAATATTTGATATCAGCAATTGAGAGATGATTGCGGACAAAAGTGATACGAGTTGCAGGAACAAAAGTTTCTTCAGAATCAATCTCATATTCTTGTGTAAAATCTTTAGCTACAAGTCTAGTCTTATATCACTCCATTGAACTATCTGCTTAGACCTTTATTTTATATACCCATTTGCAACTAATAACAAACTTGTTTGGAAGTAAATCCACCAAATCCCAAGTATGATAGCTTGTGAGAGCCTGTAGTTATTTCACCATAACTTGCTACCAAAGAGGGTAAGTGCTAACCTCACGATAGGTGTGAGGTTCATATAACAAAATAATATCAGAATAGCAATTATAATCACGTAGAGCAACATTGAGTTGTCTTACACGAATAGTACAACAAAGATAAAAAGCATTGTGAGAGGACAAAGGGTCAACAATGAGGAGGAATTAGCAGAATATGAAGATAATAGAGAATCAGTAGGAGTAGGCAAAGGTGAAACAACATTGTTTGATCCAGGTTTTAGATCTCAAAAATTTATTGTCAAAAGAGTCTGTTATTCGCAATTATAGTCAATGAGGAAGTTGCTTTGACCTATATTGATTGTCATCAAGAAAAAAACCAATTAGATGGCTCTATAAGGAAGCGGGGTAAATAAAGATATAACACGTCTATAAGAAAATAATTTCTAGAACCTCGTAAAACAAAAAAGATTGAAATATAATTAATAATGAAATATATCTAAACTATTATATAATAAGTCTATTTATAATGCATTAAACCCTAATTGAAAGCTAAAATTACTAAATATGAATGATAAATATTTTAAAATTATTTGAAAAATAAAAAAATAAATTTAATCTAATTAAGAAATTATAATAAGTATAATTATTAAAATATTTATAAAAATATATTAGATCAAAATATCTACCCTTTAAAATTCCAGCACATAATGAATCTGGATATTGAAGTAATTGCAAACTTTGTGTTGCAAGAAAAGTTGGCTTAAAAACCCAAAAATTTTGAAAGCCAATCCCACAGCTGGTTTTGAGACACAAAACCGATGTCTATTATCCTGTAAATCTCCTCATTCCATCGTAGAGCCCTTGGAGAAGTGAAAAACAACTCATAACAAATATGTTTTTTGCAATTTGTAAAATTTGGTTAATATTTTTCTTTTGTATTTGCTTTTATTTTTTATGGCTAGAGATTTCTATTCATTTTTAATGGAAGTATGGTTCTCCAATATTGGAGTTATTATCATCACTAAATGAGATTGAGATTGTGATGAAAGTTTAATAAATTGAATATTTGCAGTTATTTGATTAAATTTATTTGAAAATATAAAAGTCGAATTATATAATCATCAAGCGTAACGAGTATATGTTATTATACCAAATCAATTATTTTGTCAATAAATAATTTATTTTTAATTAATGAGAACATTTTTTATCTTAAAAATACATATTTTCTTCATTTTTATTTACATAATAAATGAAAATAAAAAACTACAACCAAAACAATAAAAAAAAATTTATAAAAAACATGTTATTTTCTTCTACCTCTTTGCAAAAAAAAGGCTAATTAAGCTAGTAGCCTCAACCAACTGAAGCTACTATTTATGTTCTTTATCTATTATTATTGCATTCTAATTTGTACCTCACAAAATTCTTTGCCAGCTTTACAAAATAAAAATAAAAATAAAAATTCTCTCTCATACTTAAATGAAGAAATATTTGTATATATACATTAGGGGATGAAACCAATAAAGTAAATAATTAAATAATTAATTAACTTCATCATTAATTTGGCATGAAATTTTGAAGGTTTATGACCATCACAGTAATATCATCCATGTTGTCTCTGCTAAATGACATATCTACAAGCCTTTTGCAAGACTCTATTGAATTCTTGTCTCTTAAAATTACATCAACTGCCTCTTGCACATCTACCTGCAAATTTTCATAAATAAACAACTCTAATTAATTACTACATTATAAATTTTATTAATTAATTGAATATTAATTTAATCTATTAATTCAAATCGAGACATAAAAAATTATTATATAATAAAAATTATTAATTTATTAAGTATTAATTTATAGAGATTTTAATGTAATTACTTTCTAAAATTTCAGAATTAATTCTTTCATTTGTCTTTGGTTTATGTTGGGAATGGAAATTATAAAAAAACTTTATTCCTAGAAGATTATTTTTTAAAAACAAACCAAACCAAATTCATTAATTCAATCAAATTCTATTTTTAAAACAATTATAGAAAAACTTTGGATTTTTTAAAAATTAAATTAAAAATAAATTTTATTTTATCAATTTTCATATTTAGAAAAATATCGTTTGTAAAAATTTAATCTTTCAACAAAAAATATTTAAAAATAAATAAATAAATCATACAATTTTAAATTTAATTTTATAATAATTTAATTTAATTAGATTATCTGTAAATTGAATAAAACAATTCTTATAAAACAATTTAATTTTATTTTATCGATAAAATTGAATCGAATTATTTTACTTGATTATTATTTCTTTCATTTAGATTGCTTAAATCTCTTTTTCACACAAATTGAAGTTGTGGATGTACAAAAATGATAATAAATTTAATTTAATTTATAGAAATTATTAATCATATTGTATTTATATAATTAGTAGATAGAATTAATGTATCTACATATACTACTATACATACCTTATCCCACAGTCCATCAGAAGCCATTATCAAGAACTCACAATCAGAAGTTAGTTGAAGCCTTTTAATCTCTGGTTCAGAAATGATCCAATCTTTCAAATTCAAGTCTCCAATGGCTCTAGAAATTGCCAATGAGCCTTGAACTCGCCATATTCCATTCCGGCAATGCACAAAACCACCCTGAAAATTGTTAATTAAGTTTATTAGTGATTTATATACACGGACAAAATCAAAAAATTAAATTTAGATGAGTTGAAAATTAAAAATTTTTAATATAAATTTAAAAATTTTTTAGAAATTAATTTCAAATGGACCGAAGTCATATAAAAATATAGGTTTTAGTAGACCACATGAAATTTATTTTATAAATTTATATTTTTTTTTAGATTGAGGTAGCCCGGCCTCCCTCTGTATTTGTTTATATATATAAATATGGGATTTTTTTAAAAATATCAAAAAAAAAATATTTTATTTTTATTGTTAGGGAAAAAAAATTTCAAAAATATTACATATCTAAAAATATTTTTTCTAAAATATTGTATATTTAAAAATATTTTTTCAAAAGTACGACATATACTAAATATATACTAAAAATATATTATAAATATACCAAACATATATTAAAAAATAATAAAAATGAAAAAAAAAGCAACCGTAATTGAAAAAAAATTTAAAAAACAGTATTTTTATGTAATATTTCTTATAAATATTTGGAGTGACAATTGGAATCTGAATTTATTATCATGTTTTATATAATTATAGTTAAATACTTGGACTATGTTTTCTTTGCTTATACTAGAAATATTAATATAATGATATATTGATTGATAACTTACAGAATTCTCAATGCGAAGACGTTCATCTTCTCTGTTAAGTCGATGATCAATTGTTAAAGTCTCAGCAACTCCTTTCCTACTCAAAACTACTCTGCAATCACCCACATTTGCCACATGTATTTCTCCATTCTTTATCAGTACACTAGCTGTACAAGCTCCACTACTTACACCCTGCAGTACAGTGAGTCCAAATCCAATATTATGAACCATAAAATTTCTAATTAATCATGCATGATCTATTAATTTGCATCACAATATTTTTATATTATAAGATAAATATTTGATTATTAATAAATTATTCATCTATTAATATTATAAAATCAATAATTAGCGAATCTAAATATGTGATAAAAAGTTAACTACGTCGTAACTTTAAATTTTATTTCAATAGTAAAAAATATAAATATTTATTATTTATAGACATTTTAATCAGTAAACAAGTTGAATTGGTCATATGATTCCTTATTATGGAAGGTTATGCCATTGAATAAGCAATTATAATCCAATAATATGAGTGCTAATATAATACAAAGTACAAAAAAATAGTTAAATTAGTTTAGACCAGGTCAATGTATTCATTTTATGGTTGAAAATGTAGTACAATAAGCTGAAATTTTTAAATTAAAATAACTTTAATTACCTGGCTAAGAAACTCTCTATCTGTGACCAAGTAGCCTCCTTTTATGGCTTGTTCAAGTTGACAATGATCATCATCTTCTTCTTTTCCAGCATTTTCCTGAGCTAATTTTACAATGTTTTTTCCTAAATTTTCAGCTACATAGTCAGCTGCTGCTCTTCCTCCATGTCCATCAATTACAGCAAAAAATGCCTGAATATATAGGTGATAAAAAAATCTAATTATATGCATAAAAAAAATCCTTTATATTTATATATACAGCTAAAATATGAAACAAAATATATCTTAAACTTAAAAAAATATGAGCATCTAAAAGAAGATGCATCAGATTAGAAGGTAAACTTAATATAATGATATACTCTCATATTTGGCCTAATCATTGGAAAATTATCTATCCAACCTTGGTCAATTTAAAAAAAAAAAAAAATTTATTGACAATCAAATTAATCCTTGGGATTCTAAAGAAGTAAATTTTAATCACCTTCAATTATTTTTTAACATAACAAATTTTTCTTTCCACAACTCATACAAGGTTAATTAATTCGGCCACCTATAAACAATATATTAAAACAAATATGAGAGAGAGATGATGAGATCTGTACCTGCTTTGCATCTCCAAGAATATCAATCATGAACCCATATCCATCTTCCATGACTTGTCTCCTTCCTTTCTTGCTAGCCAAACGGAAATCTTTCCCTTGAATCTCAAATTCTTTATTTTCCAGTTTCCTGTCTTTCTCACCAAATTCCAATTTAGGACAATATTCAGGCAAAACCAATCTCGCAGGCCTTTTCTTCAACTTGATATTACTATCCTTTCCCATTCCCAAAGAATTCAATTCTTTATTATCATGCAAACCCTTTTGATATGCTTCAAAATTCATATTTTCTTGCATCAATCTTTTCTCTCCACCCAACATCACCACGTGATTTTCAAGAAACCCTTTTCTTGATTCTTTAGGAAAATAGTTACTATTATTATTATTATTATTTTCTTGAAATTGGCTAACCCATGAGAGAGGAGAAGGCAATGAAGAATTAGAAGAAGAAGAAGGAGGAGAATTGATAAGGCATAAAGAGGCCATGGAAATGGCCTTTCTTAAGCTTTGAAGAAAGTATAAAGCAAGAGATCTAATAAAGAAACCCCATAAGAAATCTTCTATGTATATCATAATTTTCTTTTTGACAAATTTTTAATGTAGGCGCAATAATAATAATAAATATTGCATGAGAATGAGGTTATTAATTATTTGTAATTGATTGAAGAAAGAAAGAAAATAAAAAGAGAGTATGATTCATGCAATCAAGAAAAAGAAAGAAAGAAAGGGATTTTGAACTTTGAAATTGAAAGGTTCCTTATAAATTGCGGGAAGGCAATGAGAGTATGGGAAAAGAATATGTGCACATAAAACGCCAGAAGCATACATTAATTAATTAATTTATTTATTTTATGATAGTGATAATTGACGGGTCAAAGAGGGAAAATACTGTAATTAATGGCTTCTTTTAATTTTTAGTAGAAAAGGACATAAAAAAAGGGAAAAAGAAAAGAAAGAAAGAAGGCATGTGAATTAAGATTTTGACACTTTCAAAGCCAAGAAATGGTCTCATATACATATATAAACAAATAATAGTAGTTCGGTAATGGGTTGGGGTTGGGAATTTAATGCAAAATGTATGTCTTTTAGGTTTGGCTTTTGGCTTTTTCAATGCTTTAATAATCAAGTGGGTAACTATTTATTTGCTGACTTGGTGAACAATTTGGCTTTTCTTGGAAGGTTTGAATATGTCAGCCTGCATAAATATATAAATCAATATATTATCCTTTCGTTTAATTTAGTAGTCCATTAATGCCATCATAGAACCATTTCCACACTTTATGAGTATAACCACTTGGAAATGTAGGTAGGGATCGCAACCAACGGATTTTACTATTCTTATCATCATTTTATGCATTAAAATTTTATTTTATTTTCACTTATTTTTTTAGTAGGTTAAAACATCTTTATAGATATTGGGTATTCACGGGACATGATATATTCATATAAAAATTTTGTTTCACTTTATTTCATTTATCCATCCTAATTTGAGTTGTATTTAATATTAAAAAAATAATAAATTAAAATTTTTTATTTTTTAATAATAGATAAAATTAAGTATTTTATATTTTTATTTATTTTTAAAATTAAATATCTTTATTAACTAATTAATTAAGATATTCAATTAAATAAAATATAAAATATTTTTTAAAGTTAAAATCAATTATTAATAACTATTTTTTTTACTATTTCAATCATATCATAAAAAAATAATTATTATATATATTCGAGATGGTGTAAGTTTAAAAAAATGATAAATGAGGCAAATTAAAAAAAAATTACAAAATGATGTGTACAATTTTCATCCCCATCTGATACTAAAAAAAAATATTGAGTTTTTTCTACCCATTCCATTCCTCAATTAAAATGAGAATTCTTCACTTAAATAGGGAATATTACATAAATATACTTTTTTTTACTTTTTTTTTTTAATTTTACGGTTATTTTTTTTTCATTTTTATTATTTTTTGGCATATATTTGATTTATGTGTAGTATATTTTTGATATATGTTTAATATATATCGTATTTTTGAAAAAATATTTTTAAATATACTGTTTTTTTTAAAATTTTTTTTTAAATATATAATATTTTTAAAAAAATCCTAATAGTAAAAATAAAATACATTTTATTTTTTTCACTATTTTTGAAAAAATCCCATGAATTTTTGCACTTACAATCCTAAAAGTTGGGTTCGTTCTTTTAGGCTGAACAGGTTCTGGGCAAATGACAATAGTCTTTGAAGTAGCCCGCTTTGATAGGTATGCTGCCTCTAAATCTCTTTGAAAAAATCCCTTGAATTTTTACACTTACAATCCTAAAAGTTGGGTTCGTTCTTTTAGGCCGAACAGGTTCTGGGCAAATGACAATAGTCCTTTGTTTGAAGTAGCCCGCTTTGACAGGTATGCTGCCTCTAAATCTCTTATCTAACTTATATCAATCACAGTTATTTGGACTGGATCCACTCCTCTATTGGATGTGAGTCAGTAAAAAATAATGGTGTGATTCAATTAAATAATCTAGCAATTTATATTGAATCACATGATTTTTAATCACATCATATTGTTTAATTATTATATTATAAAATTTAATTTAATTTTTATATTATATATATATATATATATTTTTATTTACTAAGTATTTTAAGTATATAATTATTAATTACATAAAAATATAAAATTTTAGTATTAAATGAAGTGTGTGATTCTACCATTAAACCAACAAATGAACCTTCGTTTTTAATTTTTAACTATTCAATGCTTAATTTGATTCCAATAACTGGTAAGGATTGAATAATTTTAGAGTAACACAATTAATAAACTATTTATTTATATTTATTTACAAATCCAGAAAAAGTTGCTTTTTATTCAGACGCTCTTTGGGTTCGGCTGCTAAAAAGTATGGGAAAGATGTTAACTGTTTTGATATGGAGGGTTCTCATACTCAAATCTTCTCTACATGGCGTGGGATCAAATCTGTGGCAATACATGAGTAAAGGTGTTTCGTGGGGTGTTGGTGAAGGGTGCAAGGTTCGTTTTTGGCGGGATAATTGGATTGAAGATATTGGTCCTTTGGAGAATTTAGTTCTTCATGGTATTCCCATGGTTCAATATAAATGTGCTATATCCTCGTATGTTTTTGTTTCTGGTACTTGGGCTTGGGATAAATTTGAGTCCCTGTTACCCAATTTTGTGTATATGAAGATAGGGGCAATGATTCCTCCTACAAATAAGCATGATAAATCCTGAAAGATTATTTGGAATTTTTCCACAAGTGGAAGGTTTACTATGAAGTCAACATTGGATATTCTTGGGAAAGATGATTTATGTATGAAAGATAGCAGGCGAGAGTCAGTTTGGAAGTGGACAGACCCCCAAAAGAATTAAAACATTCCCATGGATAGCCATGCACGATCGCTTAATTACGAAGCGTCTCTGTTGTCAAAGACAGAAACTCCAATTCTCTCTATCCAAGGTGTAATACTTTGGAAGAATCGTCTCCCTATGCTTTGAGAGATTGTGAGTTTTCTAAGGCCATTTGGCAACAATTAATTAGAAGAGATCATTGGGATGGTTTCTTTTCGAGGGATGTTCAAAGTTGGATTCATACCAGTATTAAAGCTTCTAATATGGGTAGAATGGATGGCATTGGGTGGAGCCTGCTGTTCGGTGTTGCGACTTGGATTATATGGACATGGAAAAACAACCTTGTTTTTGGTACTGGTCAGCAATCTGTTGCAGGTCCAGAAGAGGAGTGTATTATTGGCAAAGCAAGAGAGATTTCTCGAGCTTTACAAGAGCTTAAGACTTGGAATAATCGTAAAATGAATTGTAGTAGGTGGTATCCCCCTCAAGAAGGTTGGGTAAAACTTAATACTGATGGTTCATGCAAATTGAGGGATGTAGGGACTTAGCTGGTGCAGGGGTATCCTTCGAAATGAACATGGATTTTGGGTTGTTGGGCTTTCATACAACATTGGGTTTTTTTTTGCAGAATTGCTGAACTGTGGGTTCTTCTCATAGGACTTTTGTTGGCTTGGAGTGACCTTCGCCGGATTCCAGTGGAAGTCGACTCACAGAATACTGTATCAGCAACCCAAGCTGATATTTTTGCTCCTAATCCTCAAAGTTCTCTGATATTAAATATTAAGAAGATGTTTAGTTTGAACTGGTAAATTCAGCTTAGCCACATCAGCAATGAAGCAAATAGATGTGCAAATTTCTTGGCTAAGGATGCTCACAGGTTGCCGCTGGGTGTGCATCAGCTCTTGTCTACTCCAACTGCTCTACTACTGCATACTCTGGGTCCTCCATGGTAGTTTTCATTGTGTTCCCTTGATTTTTCCTATGTAATCACCTAAAAAAAATTGCTTTTTGACACAGTGAAAGCATTTTAAAAACTTGTTGATTCGATATTGAATACTAAATTGATACGCAATAAAAATAATTGATTAAAAAAATATTTAAATTTAAAATAAATTTTCTTTTAAAGAGAAAGATAAATTATATTAAATCATAAACTTTTCAAATCCTAAAATTTATAAAATACATATAAAATATAAACTCCAAAAATCCTATGATCCTAATACGATAGTTTCATATTTACATAAATAACAAAATAAATATTTTACACAATGTCTAAAATTTTTTTTTATAAAAGTAAATAAGAAAAATAAAAATATTAAAAACAGAAAAATACAAATATGGAAAAACTCTAATACTTAATGATCTGCTTCACTTTTTGTCTTACTAAATAGCTATAAAATCACTGGATTCCTCTGATGCATAAATTGATCAGATTTATTCTTCCCCATCTAGATAAACAAAACAAAACTTGTTGTCCAAATCTACATCTATATCTATATAATAAAAACTGATGTCAAAAGTTGTTTTGAAACTTTTTTTTAATCTGTCAAGTAATTGTTTTAAAATTAAATTTAAATTAAGATATTGCATGTTATTATATTTTTAAATCCTAATTAAAAATGTATATAAATTAAAATATATATAATCTCATTTAATTTAACTGTTTGTATTAATTTAACTGTTTGTAGTAATTGTTAATTATAAATTGTTAGTTATAAACTAATATTAATAATTGTTAGTACCTGATAATTATTATTAAGTATGCTATTAAGTATTTGATAAAATTATTATTAGTTGTTACTCATAATATATTTAGTAATTATTAAAGATAAATATTATAATTTAATTTATTTTTTATTTTTTAAATGAAAAATGGCTTTAATTAATTAAATCTATTGATACTGCATCCAACAATAATTGAGGGGTAGTAACCCACTCATAAGAATATGTCAAAGAATGAGATACGTATGAGAACAACAGAAAAAGAAACATTAATTAAATCCCGAACTAGACTTTTGCATTCGTCTAACATAATACCAACTCCTGAAAGGTTCAAACAGCTTAATACACCAACAACGAATCCATCTCAACCATGACTTGTGACCAGCTCCTCTCCTTTATCCAACTAAGAGCATCTCTGACCTTCAAAGCTTCTGCCTTAAACGGATCTGGTCTCCCCTCAGACCAAAACAGATTTAGCAGCTACTACCTCTCTTTTGTACTCCCTAAGAATCAGTCACAGTCTCGCTTTTCCCAAATTCTTAAAAATTGCAGATTTGCACCATCCAACTTGCGATTTTAACCATTTAACAACTTACTGAGAATCAGAACAAGAATTCAACATCCTTGAACCCCTTTTGGCTTGAGCAACTCGCTATCTGCTAAGAACCACGTTCACATTATGCAACACAGTAGAAACAGACACACCAGATCATTCCTCGCTTTCCCAATGGCCCGACACATCATAACTACTAGCCCACATTGTGCCAAATTCATAACATTAAAAACAAGTGACAACCATTCCATCAAGTTATTCGAATTACCTCTACTATGAACAATGGAGGAAGAGCTCCAACAATGACTCACAAAAGGGTAGGGTACCAGTATATGAAAGGAGTTTTCGACATCCAATTTATAGACTGGGAAAGTAAATCAATCTCAAACATTTTTAATTTCAAAAAGGCTGCAGTTGTCAAATAATCTTTGGGTAGCCCGCAAAACGCAGTCTTTTGCTTTAACTGGCACTCGAAGATGTCAAAATTTTTCCAAAAACCAAGTGTAGTAGAAATACATTATCAGACACATTTCCACAACAGAGATGATTGTAGCTTCTAACACTAAATTGACCTTTAATTTCAGGAAGCCAATACCATAAATCCTCGACCTGACGAATGTTCAATGGGATCTGCAAAATACTCTCTGAGTTATGAGCATTAAAATGGAGGTAATGAGCTCTTTGTTCCAAAACATTCTGCCCGGAATCATCAGGTCTGAAACCTTAGCCTTAGAACACTTTTCCACTGGAACTGAGATAGGCCTTGCTTGATTTTTGAGAGGGATCGAAGGATCATACCAAATCGAAATAGACTGACCTGCTCCTACTCTTTGATGGCTGCCATCTCTAATCAAACCCTTGGTTGCTAATATACTTCAAATATAATTGGGGTTATTACACAGCTTTTGCGTCAAGGAAGGATGAATAAGGGAAATACCGAACTTTATAAATCCACGAAACCCAAGAATTCGTAGAAGTAAGCAACCTCCAAGCCTTGAACGAGATAAGATTTTCCTGTAGGAGCCCTGTATCCTTTGCTAAGCCTTGTCTTTAATATATCAAAATGCATCCTTTTTTCTTCTCCCAATAACCAATGGAAGATTAAGGTAGCAACTATGAATATCTCTTAGATTGACTTTAAAAATATTGCATAACTCACTAGATTGACTTTTTTTTTTTTAGTCTTTTTATTTAAATAATGAAGAGATATTTCAAAAAATATCAAATTGAAATTTTTATAAAAAATAACTGTTTTATTATTTAATAATTAATAGCAATCACTTAAAAAAAATTTAATTATTATTTAATTTCTAAAATTTAACAAAATTAATGAAGTGATTCATATATTTTGATAAACTCATTATTTAGTCCTTATATTTTGGTTTCGTCATACGAATTAATAATTTCATCTATTTTTTTATAAATTTCATTAAAAAAATTAAAAATAAAAAGAAAATAAATTTTCATACTTAAAATACATTTCTTTTATTTCCTTTTAAATTATGGGTATTATCTTAAAATAAAATTTATAATTCATCTTTCTCACTTTTTCTATATATAAATCCATAATTATAAAATATTTGATTAAAAAAATTTTTATTAAATAATTGGATGTTCAAAATTATTTATAATTTAATCTCTGAAATTTATTAAAATTAACGAAATGATCTCTGTAAGTGAAAGGTATTTTAATCATTTTATAAGTATTTAATGGTAAAATTGAATGGAATGATCAATTAAAATATTTAATTAAAAATTTTTTTATTAAATAATTGGATGTTCAAAATTATTTATAATTTAATCTCTGAAATTTATTAAAATTAACGAAATGATCCATGTAAGTGAAAGGTATTTTAATCATTTTATAAGTATTTAATGGTAAAATTGAATGGAATGATCAATTCGTCAACAAAATCAAAATATAATGATTAAATAGTAAATTTCTCAAAATATATGGATCATTTTATTAATTTCGACAATGTTTGATATTGAAAACTAAAAAACTTATATCAATATCAAAATGTTTTATAAAAAACTTAATATATATATATATATATAT
>CANXYC011633603.1:0-11877 GCA_948193065.1 Aleurites moluccanus
ATCCAAAATTTACATTAAAATAATTACTACACAATTTATGGTGTTAATTTAAACTTAGGCCTATAATCAGCCCTGCTACCCTGCATTCTGCTTGCAATCCTATTTTGGCAGATTCTATTCTTTTACTAATAACTCAATCAATACTTAACAAATTACTATAATTCCTTTTCCTATCGAAAATAGATATATAAAATTATAACATATCCAAATTTTATAATTTTTAGATCACTGTACAATTATTAGTGAATTTCCAAAATTAAATTACTGCCCTAAAATCTCTATCTAAACATGCCCTGTTTCTATGCCTATAATTAATTTCATACTCATCCAATTACAAAACCTTTTTGCAGATATTTAGAAAACACATAAATTATCATATTTTATGTTTAAAATTTTCTCTAATTCAGAATTTAAGGTCCTCATATCTATAGAAACCTGTAACATATGTTCTGTTAAACAGTCATTTTGGGTAGTCTAAACTTATGACCTAATATCTCATAAACCACAATTCTAATTATAAAATTCTTTTACAGTATTATATATAAGATATAAATTAATACTTTTTATGTTGAACGCTTCTTTTAATTCTGTCTCTAATGGTCTGTACAATAAAAATACAGTAGCATTTTCTAGAAAATCTAATTCCAGGTCATTCACAGTTTTTACTCAATAACTCTTTCCTCACTTCGAATTTCACAAATTTCTTTTACATAAGTATAATTAACACATTTATCTACAACTTTTATATTTTAACCATCTTCAAATTCAGTCATTAAAATTTCAGAATATCAACCATTACTTACTACCTTAAAATAGAATTTAGAAACTATATAAACTCTAACTCATTCTTTACATAATTAACTTAATTACCTCTATTATTTGCTAAATCAAACCTTAAAACTCTTAAATACAATCAAATAACTAAGTTTAGGATGTTTTACCTTGAATTATATACTTGGATTGCCCTCTCTTTTCTCCATCAAATTACTTGAATACAAGTTTTCTTCCATCTTTCTTCATCACTCTTCTTCCTTCTTCCATTTCCCTAACTATTTTTGGCTAATTTCTTTGGAAAAGTTGGAAGACTTATTCTTTGTTTTTTTTGCTCCCTAAATGGTTCGGCCATTTCTCTTACTAATAGCTATTCCCTTCTCTTCTTATATCTACAAAGTCAAACTAAAACAAATTGAAGACAAAAAAATGAAATTTTCTAGAGTTATGATGATTTGTCACCTATTTAATTAATTAATAAGTCAATTAATCATTTTTCTATCAAAAAATCATCTCCTCCACCATAATGGCCGGCCACCTTAGCCTATTTCTAGAAAGGGTGGGTCCCACAACTTTGTTTAATTGCATTTTTGGCCTAAAATTTTTCTTATTTGCATTTTTTAACCCAAAATTTTCAGTAATTTATTCTGTCTATTCTATTTATATTCAACCTCAAGTGTGGGGAGTGAAATACTTTATTTTAAGTTGGTCTATCATTTAAAAATAGTTCTGAGTCATTTCTGGATCCAGACATTGGATTTTCAAAATTACCCCAAAGTTGCCTTTATTTACAATTTTGCCATTACTTTTATTTTCAGTGTTCCAAAATATTTTTTAACTCTTTCTTTTTACCATAATTTCACATAAAATTAACTTATTTAATCTCCTAGATTTGGATAAAAATTTTTAAATTAGCCGGATTGCTATTTTCCCGACAGTGTTTCCAACACCGACGATTTCTTGAAAAGTATTCCATTTGTATTCTAACTGTGTCTCTAAAATTATTTCCCATCATTTCAATGGTTTTAAACCATAAACTGAGAATCAATTTATGCTTACAAGATGAGGCTTCCTAGGGTATTACATTTACCTTAAATTTTCCCAACAAAAAAAATAACTTAAGGTGGCGACTTCAAAACATCAAAATCATTTTTAAGAGGTGCTAAGGTTGTCTCAATCAGTGAAAAATCGTCTCGAAAATGAGAGCATTCTTGATCTCCCTGGGACAGGCGATGCTCGGGCAAGGCCTCACACTTAGGTACAGACGAGCCGATAATTTGGAGGTGATTGACTACTCTGATTTAGACTATGCTGGCTGCATTGACTTAAGAAAATCCATATCATGATATATTTTCATACTAGCTAGTGGAGCTGTATCTTGGAGAAGCACACAGCAAAATTTGACTGCTACTTCCACTATGGAGAATGAGTTCATATCTTGTTTCAAGGCAATTTCACGTGGTGTATGGATGAACCGTTTCATCTCTGAGCTTAAAATTATGGATTCAATTTTTAGGCTATTGAGGTTGTATTGTGATAATTCAGCTGCTGTTTTTATGGCTATGAATAATAAAAGTAGTAGTCGAAGTAAGTATATCGACATCAAGTATCTAGCTATAAAAGAACGTGTTAAAGATAAAACAGTGCATATTGAACACATCAACACTGATTTTATGATTGCTGATCCTTTGACTAAGGGCATGCCACCACATAAATTCAAGAATCATGTTGAAAGAATGAGACTTGATTCCTTAATGTAGTTTTTCATTGTAAGAACGATATTATTTTAATGAAACTCTTAATATGATGTTTTCTCATTGAGTTATGTATACATATTAATTTTATTTGCTTTGGAAAACATCATTGAAGTTAGGACCTACAATAAACATATGGTTTATTTATTAAGTTATATGGAGAGATTATTAAGAAATATAAAATATTATAATACATGAAAAATAATACTTAATTTTAGGTATTATCACAGTGATTCATATGTTCTTATTTTTCACTACATTAAATGGTGAAAAACGTGGATCAAGTGGGAGAATGTAAGTATTTTCCCCTTTAATTTAGAGTTGACCACTCCATTAAAATAGTGGTCCACTTCTCCTCTTGTTTCTCTCATTTTCTAGAAATAGCTACCCATTATCACCATTAATTGTGATGAGCAATTAATGGTGAAGGGTATGTGTAGAAGTCCTTATGTTTCCTCTCAATTATGCAAAAAAGTTATCATCTGAATTTGAGAGAAAAAATTAGAAAATTTTATCTATAATTCGTAATTATTGCTGCAACAAATAATAAGTAATAATTGGAGGTATTTATGATTAAATTTCCACTGCTTAACGCTTATATATAAAACATGATAATTTTTAGTCAATTTTAATATTACTACTTATGTTTTATATGCTTTTGCTATTTACATAACAATTCTAACATGTTCTATTTAGATGTGATTTGGCAACATTTTATATTTGACGAGATTTGTTTTCAATTCTTTAAGTTTCATTTGATCTTGATTTCTCAAATCGACCAAAGTTCTCATTATCAATAACAATACTTTAACTTAATATTAAAAAACTTAATATTAAAGAGAAAATGAAAAAAATAAATAAATTTCATTACTATATATATATTATATGATAATATGAAACAGAAAATGTAGAAAAAATTTTAATATATTTTTGTAAGTTTTTAACTCTCTACTATAAAAAAAAAAAAAAATTCGAATTTTTAAATTGAAAAATAAAATTTTATTTAACAAGTAAAACATCCACTAAGTTACCAAAATTTTTTTTTTCTTCCATAGGTAAACAGCCCTATAAAAAGCATTTTACAGTTTGCGGTTTAATTTTTTAAGTTTTGTTTGCATATTTCCAGCGTTAATATCAATGGTAATAATGCGAGTGAAAAACCCTACCGGCAAAAATGACAACTTCCCTTGAATCTCACTTAAAATTTGTTCACCAAACCACCAAAGCCACGAGCAACCCATTCAAAACCATTGGATAGGCAGTTACATCTGAGCCGTCAATATCAGTAGAAGACCCCACCGGAAAATGGGTCCCATACGGCGAACAGCGTTGCAACCGAGGTGTGGGCCTACAATGGAAGTCTCAACTCTCCACTCAACTCTTAAAACCCCTAACTAGACAAAATAAAAAATAATAATAATTAAAAAAAATCCATAAGCGCCTCCCTTTAAATAATCACACTTCTCAATTGTTGTTCCTCCTTTCCAGCCTCTCCCTCTCTTCCTCTCTGTCTCTCGGTTCTTTAGAGAGGATAGAAATTGAACTGAAGAGGAAGGGACAAATAGGAGAGGTTTATCGATCAGATCAAATCAAATCAGGATGCAGCAAGCCCACGGTACTGATCTGAATCCAGCGGCACCTTCACAGCAGCAGCAGCAGCAGCAATGGGTCCCACTTATGCACCACCAGCAGCAGCAGCAATGGATGGCGGCTATGCAGTATCCAGCGGCGGCTATGGCGATGATGCAGCAGCAGATGATGATGTACCCGCAGCAACACCACCCTTACATGGCTTATTATCAACAACAACAACAATACCAAAAACATTATCAAAAACAGCAACAGCAGCAGGGAGCTACGGCAGGGGAAGAGGTCAAAACTATATGGGTTGGTGACTTGCTTCCTTGGATGGATGAGGACTATCTACATAGTTGCTTCTCTCATACAGGCGAGGTATATATACCTAATAAGAACATATATTATATATTAGTAAATTAAGTTTATATGATCTGTGACTTTTGCTGGGTTTGTTTTGGATCTTTATTTGCTTTGGTTAGTTTCTATATTGGATTTAAGTTATAAGATTATTTGTTTTAGATTTTTTTTTATTCTTATTTGGAATTTCCATTCCATTTCTTTTTTATTTTTTAGTGTTGTGGGTTTGATTAGCTTGATTGAAAGATTAGGTTTTCCAAGACTTATGTGTATGTTTACATGTGGATTATTGAAACTTGTACATGTTGGAGATGGTTCATTAAAAGTTCTGTTATAGAAGCCTGTCCAAGATCTGAAATAAAGGAAAGGAAAGGCTTATATGTGAATATATATAATATCTGTTTTGTTTTAGTTGAGTTTAATTGTTTGTTGGGAGTCTGCTTTATTGTATAAGCCACAAGTTAAATGAACTTATGTCTGCTATGTCAGAATTTTTAAGAAACTGAAATTTGCGTTGCTATCAAAGATGAAGTGTTGTTCTTTCATGGGTTGCCAATTTGCTTGTTTGCAATGGTATATAATGTTATTATGCCCATCACAGTGGTTCTCTTTTGATCCTGAAGTAACAACCAAGTGTCACGATAAAAAATAACTTTCTTTAGGGTAAAATTCACAAAAATACACTGGTGATCTGCATAAAAAAGGGTTTAAGGTCTTTCACAAAATCGTTTATTTTATTTCAAACAAGTATCTTGTATTACCTCTAGACTTTGATATGACATGGCACACGTTTGACTCCTATCTAGATCACGTTTTTTAATTTTAAGAAAAATTTGCCTATAGGGTATAGGGGAATGAACTAGATAATTTGGACATTAGAGAAAAAAAAAATGTAACTTCACCTCTGCCAATTATTTACCCTATTATGAAAGAATATGACAAAAAAAAAAAGGAATAAAAGAAAAAAAATTGAAATCAACAAATCTATACAAAATGATTATAAATCCAAAGAATACCAAGTTATTTGTCTCTTCCATAATAGTTGATGAAAAGATGACCACAAACATTTATATATTCACAAGAAAATTCAATCAAATTCTCACAGAGAATTGATAGGATCACCAACTAGTGAAGCAAACAATATTTCACAATCAAAACCCCATCAAACAACAAATTTAGTTTCTTAATAACCCTGCTCACTTATCCCCCCTTGTTTTCTAATGTTGTTGTCATTTATACCTGCAGGTTTTTACTGTCAAAGTTATACGCAATAAGCAAACTGGTCAGCCAGAAGGGTACGGATTTGTTGAGTTCCAGTTACATGCAACAGCTGAGAAAGTTTTGCAGAACTATAATGGCTCTGTGATGCCAAACACAGATCAGCCCTTCCGCCTGAATTGGGCAAGCTTTGCCGGTGATAGGCGATCAGATTCTGGTTCTGATCTATCTATATTTGTTGGAGATTTGGCTGCAGATGTGACTGATACTATGTTACAGGAAACCTTTGCTGGTAAATATCAATCTGTCAAGGGAGCAAAAGTTGTCACTGATCTAAATACTGGCCGTTCAAAAGGTTATGGCTTTGTTAGGTTTGGTGATGAAAATGAAAGGTCAAGGGCCATGGTGGAGATGAATGGTGTTTATTGCTCAAGTAGGCCAATGCGCATAAGTGTTGCAACTCCCAAGAAGTCATCTGCATATCAACAACAGTATTCATCACAAGGTAAGTCACGTTGCTGAAAGCCTGTATTGTAGATTTGTATACCATTTCTATTTCTTTTGAGCTCTTGGCCAGATATTGGGAAGTGTTTGCTTATGTGTGTTGTTGGGAAAAGTATTCCAAATCGAATAATGATAAAATACATAAAAGACTTATAAATGAGTAGGTATTGGATTTATCACAAGCTAATTGATTTTGTGCAAGTGGGTTTCAACATTGTTCACTTATAAGCCCGCATGTGTACGGATTCATGGGTTTTAATATAGTATCAGAGTTTCATACTCAAACGGGTTAGATCTTGGAACCCATGTTCAAGTTCCCGTTGTTGGACTAATAATGATATCAGTCCAAACCGAAACTGAAGAAGAGATACCAGCCAGTCCATTTGTGAGCAAGTATCAACCAACTTGTTGACGTTAGGCTATGAGCCAAGTTTGGTTGCACTTTAGGGGATATGTTAGGAAAAGTATCCCACATCGAATAATGATAAAATATATAAAGGACTTGTAAGTGAGTGGATATTAGAACTAGCACAAGCCAATTGGTTTTGTGCAAGTGGGTAACTGCAATTTTTTCACCCATAGAAGACTCTATTATCTTGTTTATGGATGAAATCCCTTCTCATAAGATCCATCACCTCACTTCTGCTGTTTTTCTTCTCCTCAATTTTTTGCCTCCTGTTTATCACACGAATCACTTATCATGCAGTTGTAAGTTTAGAACCACAAATGTCCAGTAACTTCTTGTTCTTTAATTTGTGCCTCATATTCTTGTTGCCTTGTAGGAATAGAAGGGAGTCATATTCCACATAATTATGGAAAGAAATCCAAACAACTCTCTTAATCATATTGCTGTATTCTGTTCTCATGCATTGGGGCACACTATGATGCATGGAAATGTGGTCTGATTGATGTTTTAGTGTTTCGGGAATGAAAATGCCTTGAAATGGGCTTGAAATATTTTGGGCCCATTTCTGTAAATAGGAAAAACTTAGAAATGTGTTTCTTCCCTAGAAACTAGAAATGCATTTCTCAGCTTAAAGGAAAAAAAAAAGTTGAAAAAGAGAAAAAATGACTGAAGGTTTTGCCTTCTCTATCACAAAATTCAACTCTGTCCTTCATCCCTTTTACAAGACAAAGATCTCTGGTCCGTGAGCTGCTCCCTGGAGATTGGCAGTGCTGACAACTGGGCTTGCTCCACATTGATCTCGCCTCTGCTCTTAGTATCACACTCTTTCTCTGTCTCTCTCATTCTGTATTGTTTTTTAATTTGTTTGTTTGCCTATTTGTTTGGTTTTGATTTATGAAAGAAGCTGATGATTTATGAACAGCTACTGCTGGGTTTCTTTTTTGGGGCAAGGAATAAAGATAAGGACAAGGTTTTGGATTGGACTGGATACGAAGGATTTGTTGAGCCAAGTTTACTGAACATTTTCACCACATTAACTTATATTAATTAATTGATATGGTTTTATATTATTATCAAAGTTAGACACTGAAGATTTCAATTTAATAATTATCAATTTTTTATTAATTAAATTCAAGAATCTAAATTTAATTTATCAATCAATTTTTTATTGATTAAAATTCTATTTTTTAATGTCTTTATATTTTTATATGAAAAAATAATATTTATAAAATCACCCCTAATATTCCATTTCCTATATTTTTGGGAAATGCCATTTCCGCGTTTCCATTTCGATGTTACCTAGGCACCATGAACCACATCCTTGTGAATCCCTGTACTTGAAACTATTTTTAGTGCTGACTGTGAACAGACTGTAAATGACCTTGTATGCACTAATATCAATATACTATTATACTAACGATGTCGTGAAAAGATTGTCTTCTGTGGTCTGAGCATAATGTCCCATATTACAAATTTAAATTGGTTATTTCACAGCTGGATTTTACACAACTGACTTATACTAACATATTTATGGATTTATTTGATGGCTTATTTTCTGAGCACTTGTAGCTGTGTTGTTCAAGTTCAAGCCTTGAAATTATGCCATTTCAATTATGATGACATAATTGCAGTTCCTGCAATTTGTGTGTATCTGCTTGGATTTCAGGGGCCACATCCCTGTTGAAACTCCTATAAAAGTATAGGAATATTTTGAATAATTGAGAATATTGTCTTCACATTCTTTAGTGGTTTAACTAGATGAAAATGTGTGTGAAAAGTCTTTGGTTGTTTTAAGGATGAAAAATTGGGATATAGAATTGGATGCTTTCTTTATCTCTTTGCTATGGATAGAAGTTCATTATTTTCCATATGCAGAATCACATTATTTTCAGTATGCTATCTCTGTCAGTTCTTGTTTGTTTTGTTCTTATGCTATTTCTGGCTGTTCTTGATTGTTCTTTTTGAAATCTTACTCTATAACAATGGAGTCCTGTTTTTCATTTCTCTGTTTTAATTTTTCTGTAACATGTAAAAATTCCTGAGAGCTAATAAATGTAACTTGCTAAAACTATTATGACTGCAGTAACCTTTTTATATTTATGTTTTATTTTGGATTTAAAGCTAAATCTGTTTTCATTTCCTTTCATTAGCTTTGGTCTTGGCTGGTGGGCATGCTCCAAATGATGCTATGTCCCAAGGAACCCATTCTGATGGAGACTCTAATAATACTACTGTGAGTTTGGCTTTCTCATGCTGCGTTCACGATACATAATCCTACGAATTTCCTCATTCATGTATCATTGCAGATCTTTGTTGGAGGAATTGACTCTGATGTGAGTGATGAGGATCTCAGGGAGCCTTTTTCCCAGTTTGGTGAAGTTGTTTCTGTGAAAATACCAGTTGGGAAAGGATGTGGTTTTGTGCAATTCGCTAACAGGTAGTCTCCCTGTCCATATTTCTTTATGTAATTTTTTTTTTGCATTAGTTTATTGTGATTAGTAAGGGATGTCCAATTACAAAAGTCAATTAATGACACACAATTGTAAAGAAGTCTTATACTTGAGATGGTAAAAAGCTATGTAGAGAGACTAAAACAATAGAATTGAACATATTAACTTTGATTTTCAATGACCATGTTCAAGTAATGACCCCAGTTTGTTGTCTTTGATCACAGAAAGAGTGCTGAGAATGCATTGCAAAGTTTGAATGGGACAACAATTGGCAAGCAGACAGTTCGCCTTTCTTGGGGCCGCAGTCCAGCAAACAAGCAGGTAAATTTTGCCGAATGCGAAGCATGTGCTTTTTAATTCCATAATTATTAGACTTACGCCCTTAGGCTGTCTAATTTATGGAGTATGTAACTGACTGCCTTTTCTCTTTATAATCAAAGCTAACTTATATTTTGCATGGTCTAACGAGTTGTATGACTAGTAATCTAGTATAGCAGTCATTGGATAGGACTGGACGCACATCTCTTTCATTGCAATTAAACAGGCAACTGATGCATACAAAAATGCGCCTTCCATGTTTTTCCTATTTGTTCTTGTTCAAATGAAATTAAATTGTTATTTTGTCAATTTTTATGATTGAAGAATAAAGCAGCTCTCCCTTCCTTTGCCTTGGCCTTATTTTTTTTATGATTCTGTGGGATGCTGTGCCCATTAGTAAACAACTTGTATTGTTTTGTTTTTGCATGGGGCCTTTTTTTATTTTAATTTTTTTGAATTTGTGCTTGTGTTAACAGTGGAGAGGGGATTATAATAACCAGTGGAATGGGGCATATTTTGGTGGGCACGGCTATGGTGGATATGGATATGCTATGACACCAAATCAGGATCAGAACACGTACATGGCAACTGCAACTTCAGGTGCTTCTTAACCGGGGTACAACAAAAACCAACAGCTTAGAAATCGGAACCCGCATGACAGGCCTTGGCTGCTGTTCTCAAAACCATGATTCAAAGTAGGATTACTTTAGGTTGCTGCTGCTGCTTCTTTCGCTCTGTACCATGGAGAATTTTGTAGCTTGATTGGAACTTGTGTCAACATTGTATCAATATTTACTCTTTTTACCTTTTTTTTTTTCCCTTGCTATTGATGGGCGGGAATCTTATTTATTTGTGTGATGATTGATGAGAACAAAGGATTTTGATTACTTGTTGGTTCTGCCCGTGAATTAATTAAAGCTAATCTAAAGCGTGTCATATGATCATTTGAGTCTGTTCCTTATATTTACATTTGAATCCACGAATTTTTTATGAAATTGCAAGAAATACTTGAATCTGTGTTTTTGTTCAGATGTTTGATGAGGGTGTTTATTCGTTTGAACAAAATAGTGGATCAAGCTATGAGTTGTGTGCTGAGAAACCTTGGGGGGAAATGGGTCTGTGCGTTGGCAAGAGTATGGCTGGGGGTTCAAGAGCCTAATTGCAGAGAGCATTGGCATGAGGGAAGCTTTGAGCTGGATCAAGTCTCTCAATCTGTCAAATGTTATCTTGGAGTCGGATGCTCAGACAGTAGTTCTTGCAATTAATAAACTGGTGAAACTGGATTCTCTCTTTGGGATGATTATTGAGGATTGCCAAAAACTTAAAAAGTCACAAATTCAAAACTAGTTAATTTTGTTAAGAGGTCTGCTAATCAAGTTACTTGTATGTTAGCCAAGGCAATTGTTTCTAAGCCAGATCTCAATGTTTGGGAGGATGTTCCCCATCTTTTCTATGTAATACTCTAGCTTCTGATATGCAATAAAATCTACATTTTATTTTCAAAAAAGTTTACAAAACATTCCAAGGGGTTAATTATAAAAGGGATTATATATTTTTTTTTATTTAATTTATGTTATTATTATTATTAATTTTTTTTATTGAATTTAAATGTTACATTTTGATATTTTTGAATATTAATATAAAAAAATGTCAAATTTATCATATAAATAATAAAAAAATTATTATATGCATTAATATGTAAATTAATATTAAAATGACTATATAAAATTAACTTTTAAAAGAGTTATTTGACGAAAAACAAAATTATAAAAAAAAAATTTAAAAATTTTTTTATGCAAAAAAAGCAACTTTCATTAATTAGAAACGATCAGCAGCCAAAGCTGATAACAAAAACAAAGTGGCATCAACATCATATGTAGGACCAGTCAAGTATCCAGCCGTAGCAAGCAAGTGGGCAACTTGATTCGCCATGATCAAAACAGCTCTACATATCTTTTTACAAAAGATATGTAAAAGGATACTTTCTACCAAGTATGAAGCTGTCTTCTCAGTACCATTCATTGCATTAACTACTAACAGAGAATCCAGTTCAAGGACTACATTGGAGGCTTGTAATGATTTAATCCAAATTAGTGCGCCTCTCATTCCTAAGCTTTCTGCAATTGAAGCCTCTGCAGCACCAGCAATCGCATTGGCATAGTGTTAATATTGGCTCAAAAACTGATTGGGCCCATGTTGCTTAATGGGCCTAGTAGTGGAGCAGATCCATGAACAGACATTATTGGACCCATTTATATATAACAAGCTCATCCGTATTAAATTTACTAACCTAATTAGAAATCTGTAACTATTTAGGTTTTTCTGAATTTGTAATTACTGTAATACCTTATAAGTTGTAATACCTCAGTTTAGTCTGAGCCAAATCTATATAGAGATCTTCGGGGGGAGATTTTTAATTTCTTTATATTGTTATGTTAATATATATTTATACATGAAATTGGTATTTACGCATGTTATTTGAATTAGTTCTAGGCATAGAAATGGTTTAGAGGCTGCTAGG
>CANXYC011633777.1:0-21436 GCA_948193065.1 Aleurites moluccanus
AAAAAGATAATAGTGTTAATTACACTAAATAATATGGATTAAATAGTAATATATCTTATAATAAATAATAAATTTATTATACCTCATTATAATAAATAAAAATATTAAATTTTTATTTTAATATAAATAACTCTAGTTCTACTTAAGCTTCATTATTATTGGATTAATATTTGATTAATGAAAACTCACTCATATTATAGGACTGTTGGAATTATGTATACCTTTCATCTTTGGCTGATAATTCATAAAGGTGATATATTAACTAGTAAAATTTCTAAAAGAATAATAAATATATATATACCTAAATGATAAAAAAAAAAAGGGACAAGAAGAGTTGATAAGCTTTAATTGTAAAGTATAAAGCATTAATAATTTATATAAAGCAAGTAAGGCAAACTAAATATAATAAATATGGAATTTATTCAATTTACATTAATAGTACCATATATGTAATCATCACTAAGCAATACTTAAAGTATGTGTTATTACCCTATTAATATTTAAATCAACTATTATAACTATATTTTTAAAAAGAAATTAAATGAGTTTTAATATTTTTAGTGGGTTAATTATTATATAAATGATATACTGAAATGGAGAATGTCTGTAATGAATTTTTGAATCATTTAAAGTAATACAAATTTTTAAAAAATATTAATTAATGAATTTTAGATAAATGCATAATATATCATAATTTTTTATCCAAAATAAATTTGAAGACTTATTTTATATAAAAAAAATATTAATTTTAATGTTTTATATTGCCTCATTTAACCATGTCCATACAATCTTCAAAATCACTCATATATGCTAGGGGTATTTATGTGTCAGTTTATATAAGTTTATAAATGATTTAATTATATCCAAATGAATGAAAATTAATAATTATTCAAATCGATATTTTTAAGTTTCGATTTAAATAATAGATTTGAATTATAAAATAAAAATATTAAATAAATAAAAATAAATACAGAGAAATTAAAATTTTTTATAACATAAAATTATATTTTAAATATATTTATGAAAGACAAAAATAAGAGTAATTAGATTTTAAATGGACAAAAATTTTATATTATATAATAAAAATCAACTTAAAAATATAAAAATCTCAAAACTTAATATAACCAAAAAAAAATTAAAAAAAATTCTGTAAAATTAGAATTTATGTATATATAAATTAAAATATATAATTTTTAATATATTTCAATTTGATTTAATTTTAAACAATTTTTCATATTCAAGCAATAATCAGGTCAAAAATTCAATTTAACTTTCTTTTTAAACCAATATAAACCGTACTAATAATGAAACTACGATTTTTAATTTAAATTAATTAGATTTAATCGATTTGATTAATTTTTATGCAACCCTAATTTAGGCCATTTTCATATCCTTTTAAGTTTTGACCTAATTTTTGAATTTTTGTTTTGAATTCTTTTTTACTTTATTTTATTTTTTTATATTATTTTAAGATTTGTAAGACATATAAAAATTCATATTTTATTATTTTGAGATAAGACACTAATTTTATCAATTGAACACCTAAATTTGAATTTTTCTCTTTAAAAACTTTACATTCAATGTTATATACAAATTCAGTTTATTAATTATATAAGTTATATCATTTTTATTATAGGTAACATAAATCAACTCAAATTTATCCAAATGCTTAACATATATAATTAAATTCCAAACATTTTCCCTTCTTTTTTTTTTTTTTATATATATTAATGGTAGATTTATAAAGGGTGAAAGTGACAGTTGATCCTTAAAAATTTTAAAAAATTCTTGATATATATTCAATTTTTTAAAAATGATTTTCATTGCTCAAAAAAAATTTAAAAGTTTTTTTTTTAAATTAAAAGATTAAAAATATGAAGGCGTTTATGTATATTTTATGCATTTAATTAGTATTCAAATTTACTCAGCTGTGATAAAGTTCACAATCACATTCATGCATCAATCCTTTCAACACATGCGTGCAAGGAACCACTAAGGGTGGAAATGGACATCTATTATTATTTTTAAGTGACTATTCGAGTAATCAAATCAAACCAAAATTTTAACTAATCGAAATTTTTAATTCCCATAAAATAATAATCAAAATAAAAAATTTCAATTCAGTTATCATATATAACCAAATTAATTGAATAATTATAATTTATATATTTATAAATATAAAAAATAAAAATTATTATTAAAAATATAATATTATAATAAAATTCATTGTAATAAATTATTGCTAAAAATTATATTTTGTGTTTTAATAAATAAAAATTCAGTTATTTCGGTTAATTTGGTTACAAATTTTAAAATAACCGAACTGAATATCAATAATTTTTTAAATTTAAAATCAAACCTAATTGAAAACTGAATATTTCATTATAAAAATAATCAAATTTTATTGTTTCGATTCGATTTTTGAATTACAAATTTACAACATATGCTTACCCCTAATTATTTCTCATTTTCATGTCTATCACAATAGGGAATTTTTTTATTAAATACAAAAAGAAATATCATAACTTGAACAAGTAAATTTTTAATTAATTATATTATAGTCATCTTTATAATTTTAAAAAATCTTGTAATTGAAACAAAATAAAATATTTATGAATTTATATATAATTAATAAAAAAAATTATTAAAATAATTAAAAATATTATCGAATCAGTTTATAAATTAATCGAAACTAAATTTCTTTACAGACACATAGTAAAGAATATTTTTATATATAATTTATATATTCATAAATTACTGCATGATCTAGAGAATTGAATTTTTATAACTAAAATCTAAGTAATGAAACATATGTCGAATATCAATATGAATTTTTGTAAGTATGGATCTGCATGAAGTTGGAGCTGATAATGTGCAGCGTATCTTCCAAAATGGTAACATGTCAAGTGGACATTTTTCTAATAATTTCCTTTTTTTACGTTATCTCTTAACTAATGAATCTATAAATTTTTGTATGGGAGAAACTGAAATAATATATAAATATTTTAATTTTTTAGTATGACAAATTTAAATTATTTAGAGTTTATTTGATATTAAATTTAATTTTTTAAAATTGTGTTTTGACCGATTGTTTATTTTTAATTTTTTTATCTTTTAACAAATCATGACTTGATTTGTTTTTAAATATAATTTTTAAAATTATGATTTACTGAATTCTAAATACTCTAAATGCAGTTTATCGAAAGTTATTCAAACATACACTTGATCAAAATAAAAATAAAATACACTAACATTTGTGTATGGATCAATAGATTTGAATTTGAAATTTAGTAAAAAAAATGAAGATTTTAGATTAAAATTGGAGATAATAAATTTAAAATAATTAAATAAAAAATATTTAAAATATTAAATTTTTGAGCGGTTAGGTTTCATTATATATTTGAATTATATCTAAACCCAATCAATTTTAATTATAAAAAAAAAAATGACTCAAATCCAAATCTAAAATTTAAATTTTTCTCTAAACGGATCATAACGCTGTATAGACAATAGAGGTTCTAAGATTTCATTTTTCTTCAATAGAACCAAACTTCTTTGCTATTTAAATAACTTTAAACATGACTCTTTTAATATATACAGAGCTTCATGGTTAAGCAAATTAGTTGGTAATTTACGTATATAATATGTAGATAAATAATATAAATTATTTAATTATTGTGTTATGAATCATAATTATTATATATTTGATGATGGATTAATTTATGAGAATTATGTATTGTGTTGAGATGAGAATGAATTATAAAAAATTGAAGGTTGATGAGTTTATAGTAAGAGTTTTAGGGGTGTTGGTTGTGTAGACCGTCATATTTCATTTTTGAGATATTATAAAAATGAATATTGTATTTAGTATAATTATAAAATTCATTTTAATATTTTATTTGGTCAAAAATATTCTTATAAGTGTATTATTAATTTACTTATTTTCTTTTCAAAAAAATTATGATGAATAACATATGTAAAATATTAAAGTTAATAAGAGTTTTTTAATTTTTTAAAATTTATTAATTTTAAAATTATGAAATTCATTTGAAAATAGTTTAGAGGTGATAAATTTTGATCCAATCTGACCCATACCTCGTTTAAATAGCATCAAACCTGAAAAATGATCAGATCCAAATAACCTAAACCCAAACGATCCAAATCCACGGATCAACCCGTCCAACCCAATAACCCGACAAAATAATTAATTACAAATGATAATAATAAATTAATTATTATAACTAATAATTATTAATTATTAATTACTAAATAATAATTATTAATTTACTAAATAATAAGTTAATAATATTAAATTTTATTTTTTAATATAAAAAATAAATTTAATTGTAAATATTATTAACTAAATAATTATTAAATAATAAATGAGATTTACATATGATAATGATTTGTAAATATATATATATATATATAATAAAAAAAAAATTACATAGATATAAATTTGTGAATCGATCTAATAACTATATAATTATCAAAATAAGTTTTAAACCATTTTACCAACTTATTATTTTGTTAATATTTTTGTTTCAATTATTATTATTTATTAATATTATAATCTATTTAAGAATTTTTAAAATTTATACATTTCATTATTTTCATTAATAATTTATTTTTTCAAAAATAAAATAATATTTTATGATATTTATTATTATGAAACCCCAAATTTTTCTGTTGATGATATTTTGGATATTTTATTTGCATATATAAGTAAAATTCAAGTTATGAAATATAAATGATAATTAAAGATATAAATATAAAATATAGAGTTAATTTGGATTATTTTAAATACAAAATTTTATGAAATTTATTTATATTAAATAAGGGGTAAAAAAGATTTCTTAGTTTACTATTCCACTACTCTAAAATTATTTCTTAGTTTACTATTCCACTACTCTAAAATTACTGTTAGCCACAATCTATTTTTTATATATTATATTAAATTCATCTTTTTAATAGATAAAAACATAAATTATAAATATCAAAAAAGATTCGTAGTTCAACTTAATTCAATTTATTTTTAATCTAAAAATTATTTTGATGTAAATTCTTCGTTTCCACTAATAAAAATAATTTTTCAACTATTAGCTAAAAAAATGGAATTATAATCCATCCATAAAATGAGAAATAAATTGAGTTACCAACTGAGCTAATTCTCGAACAATCAACAATTTATTCATATATTTTATTTTGAAGGATATCAATGGGCAGATGTGTAAATAAAATTAGGACACCTAAGTTGATGAATACAATGGGGATTTAATTTATAGGACAAATTCTTAAATCATCATTTGATATATTAAATTAAAAATGCATGGTTATATATAAATATTTAATTTTGACATTAGTTTGGTCATTTTTGGATAACTTTATATTATAATTATAATAAGTTTTATATCAGTCACTGACAGAAACAACAAGAACAATAAATAAATTAATAAAAGTATTCATAATCACAGATTATATAATTATTAATTGCAAACTTTATTGTTAGGTCATTAAATAATGACATTATTTATATATGTAACCAACTTCCAAGCTTACTTGTGTCTATGCTTGAGTAGATCCAATATAGAATAATATATTATTTTGACTTATTATTCTGTCATTGTATGAAAGGAAAGTTCATTGTTCACTTATAAACAAATAGTTAAATTGGATTAATTAATAAAAGTTAATTATTTTAATAGGAATAAATTTAATTTTCAATTCAAATCTGTGGGAAATGAGAAAAGTTGGCAGCATATAAGTTTGTGGGAATGAAACAAAGTCATTTTGGTACAAACCCATCAACTGATGAGCTGCACAACAATGGAGGCCGCCCACTGTAGGGAGAGGAAGCAATGATGATGGAGGCCCCAATGAAGATGGAAGTCCAGCAGGCATAAGAAAATAAAAATAAAGGCGGCCAAGCAAAGGGAGTCCATGGACTGAGGAAGGCAGGCATAGGAGTGAGTAATTGGTTGGTTCAATTTGAATTAAATTAAATTTTTTAAAAATTAAATAAATTAAATCATAATTTTTAGAAATTAAACATAATTAAATTTTGAATCAAATCGAATCAAACTAAATAAAAAATTATCCAGATTAAATTGGATTGATCGAACTGATATATTTTCATTCGATTATTTCGATTATATATATCGGTTTGGTTATTTCAGTTTTATTTTAAAGAAAATTGAATCAAATCAAATTAATTGAAATTTCAAAAAATTAACTGAACCAAATTAAACTTTGAATCAATTCGAACCAACTAAACTAGGTTCGGTTTGATTCTATTTTCAGTTTTTTTTTTTTTTTTTTTCTTCACCCCCAGGCAGACAGGTTCACAATGAAAGAAGAGAAAGCCCAATACTCTCCATGAAAGCCCAAGCAAGAGTTGAAATCCATAATAAATATTGGAACAATAGCAACTTAGCTACTCCACATGGTAATCCCAGTTCTTATTCTAATAATGGGGATTTATTGTTGGTTGAATCCAACAATTCCTTTCATACCAGTCCTCATGAATCTCTAAACTCAATGGATTGCTTTGTGTGACAGAACAGATACTTGCTTTGACATATGGGTGAAGAAAAATTATAATGTGGAGCAATTTAATTTGGACTAAAATGTGGAATAAGAGTGTATATGTTAGAATTAGAAGAAGGCTCAGCTTTTCATTTCTTCCAATGGTAATTACAGAAGTGAAAAAAATTATTCATTATTGACCTTTGTTGATTCAAGAAACGAATCATCAGCAAATTTGAGATCCCTAATATTGACTTATAGTACGAAGCCCTAACTTTTGTTCAAAGTTTTATTTCTCATGAAGGGATTGCTTGGCAAGAAGAAGAAGTAGAAGAAGAAACTATATTGCTTTCTGTTCTAATTTTATTGAATTGAGATTATGTTTGATAACCCATAATGGAATATAAGGTAAAATGTATTTGATTACATTCTATTCTAATACAGATAAACATATCCTGAATCTTTATTTTATAACATGATTGAACATGTTTATATGCAGAATTTCTTTTTTTTTTTGAAGATTAGAAATTTAGGTTGGAATTACCTGTTTTAATTGCAAAATAGGGTTTAATGCTTAGTAAAAGAGAAATCAGCACTATGATTCTCTACAATTCCTTGAGTATGATTTTGTATTGTGGGTTCATGGTCATCAAATGGGGGAGATGAAGGACCTTCAGTCTCTGATAGTTCTGTTTCAGAATAGTAAGCTCTAGGATAACCCAAAACACTTTCCAAGTCTACGGAGTTGTTGTTTTTATACTTGTAAAGCAAATGCATAGGGGAAGTGCCTCTGCTTGGAGTACTATTCTGATCTGGACTTATCATCAACCCAGATGATGCTTCTTCTGCTGCTTTTATAGTCTTTCTTTGCTTGTTTCTCTCCTTTGCTGCCTTTTGCCATTTTTTCAAAGCTATTGCTGTTTGCTCTTCAAATATTGCCTTCTTCATGTGAGACCCCATCTGCAATTTTACAAGAGTAGTGATTTTAAATTCTGTATATGTAGTTTGCTAGTCGCTACACATTTGGAAATTCTTAAACAGGAAGAACTGTTATTATTTGAATGTTTAATTTCCTGCATTACGATAAAGACGTTAGTTGTATACACACCTGAGTGATTAAGGCATAGAGAGGAAAAGTGATGTAGCTACATAAAAATTGAAGGACTACACCAAAAATGACCCTTGTCAAGAGTTCTGGCAAGTTTTCATGGAAGCATGATTTTAATCCAAACTCATACTGCACCAAACAAATTATTTTTCATAAGACAAAAGAGTTATTATTCATTTGTTATAAGACTGTAGTAGATTTGCAAATAAAAATTAGATTAATTTAAGTACCCATATCCATAAGAAGTAAGCCATCTGGAATGCATTCTGCAAAATTGAAATAACTAATGGTCACATGATATGATAGTCCAGTATTCAAGTATCAGCCTCGTAGTGCAGGAGTTCAGAGATTCAAACCCTGACAATCCCCATCCTTTCTAAAAAATTTCCATGTACCAAAAAGAAAAAATGGTCTTGTGCCCTGAAAATACTGTTTTTATAGAACAAGCATTTTTTTTTTTGGTTTGGCGAAAATCGCCTGGTATTCAAAAGTCCATAGATTTAGACTAATCCATACTCGAGCCAGGTTGGCTCAAGAAGGGGTATAACTCTCCCAATTACTTATAACTCCATTCGCAGGGTACGAACTCTCGACCCCGGCTTAAGGGAAAAGTGTATCGAACCACCTAAACTAACCAGTAATTGGTGAACAAGCTTTAATTATACATATATTTGTCTTGACAAAATAGAAAATGAAAATTACCTGGAACAAAGTGAAATGTATTAAGAAAAGAATAATGTCAGGGCGATTGAACCAGAAGTACTTGTTACTAGGTTCGACCACAGGAACTCCTTTCACCACAGTAGTTTTATCTTGGATATGCTGAGCCATTTCCATTATTATAATTTCAAGCTTTGCTCCAACAATAAGAAGTATCTATTTCCAAAATAGATTTAATCCCCAATTAATTTGGTATTCTTATATTAGAATAATAACAACTTTAGCTATATGTAATTAAGTTATATTTCTTACCACTAGTGGTATGAATTGTATCCACAGAAGTGTATACAATCCTGCAGAAGAAAAAAAAATGGAAGTTCTTAATTATTGTTAGAAAACAATAAAAATAAAAGAAGATACTTAATATATAATATTACCATCAATATTTAGAAGCTGAAAGAGAATAGAGCAGGTCCACAATGGTATGCTGTGAAATGAATGAACAAATCTTGATTAGTACTCACTAATCATCTATGACAGTGATCGTCTATTCGCTAAGAAATGCAGAGAAAAACAGAGGTTTAAGTAGCAACCTGATACCAACAACCACCTTGAAATCATCTTCCATTGATCTCTTAATGTACCTGTGGAAATCGAATTTGCTATTTGGGGAAAAATGAGCCTGAAAAAATATTTTTATCATATCCCATATTTTACTTCAATATGATAAATTAGGCCAAAAAATTATAGCTTGGTAAGGATTATTTAACAAAATTTTAATAAATATAAACCTTACATTGATGAATCCGTGTCGCATTGTCAGATGATCAACCTTTGTTACAGAAGCAAAGAACTGCCTGAAAAATGCCACCTGCATAATACAATCATTCTTATTTTCTAACATTATCCTAAGAAAGAAAGTTATAGCATAGCTATGGGATTGATCTTACTATCCATCTAAGACCTGGTGTTGTTGACAAGCCTGTATGCCTTCTAACAAAAGATGTTTGTTTTGTAAATCTAAACCTTGAAGGATCTACAAGACCAACAAAAATTTCAAATTCTAGTTTATTACTTCAATCTTAACCTTAATTAGTTCAAAAGTTTCACATATTTATATAATATTGAAGTTGAAATGTGATCAATTACCATTAGTAAATTGATACTCCAAAGAAGTTGTCTCCAATTCCCATTTTTTCCATTTCTTCATCTGTTTTTTGGGATCATTTATAGAACATTCAAGCCAAAAAGTTAGAATCTTTGGCCTTCAATTTGGTTTTTGCTAGAATATAATTGTATTCAATCTTTGGCCTTCAATTTGGTTTTTGCTAGAATATAATTGTATTCATATTATACCTTAGCCTTTGCTAGAGCAATTGTGACTACACTGTAAAGTACATGAAAGACCGCAAGCACAAATATGAATATATGCAATTGGTGCACTCCAGATTGTGAAATCAATGGTACTTTACCCTGCAATCCACAAAAACATAATTCATGGTGAAATTAATTTAATGTCGAAATCCATATGGCTTACCCCAACTCGATTGGTTGAGATTAAGAGCTAGTTCGTCATTACCATTGCAAATAATCAACCCCAACTCCCCAAGTCAATGGGTTGGGATTAAGGGCCGGTTCAACATTACTGCTGCAAATAATCGACTTTAGAGCATCTCCAATAGGTATAATGGAGAGTGTAATAACTCTCTATTATACTCATTCATTACATTTTTACCATTGTGAGAGTGTAATGATTAACCATATAATATATATTACACTGTAATAAAATAAAAAATTAAAAAAAATTAAAAAGCTGAATTATGTGGGCTCTATATGGTTTTAGAAAATTAAAAAAAAAAAATTGTGTGGACCCATATTATTATACTTTTTAAAGTATAATTCATTGTGAAAGAAAATATAATACGAGAAGGTATAATAGAATGATGACGTGGTATAAAATTATTATATTTTAAAAATGTAAACCATTGTAAATATCCTTAGTGCTATTATATATTGGTCTATATTAAAATATAGAAATGTGCACCAATCATTTTCTATTCTCGTACCATCTTATAAATGTTGGGATTTTATATATTAACAGTCTAAAAAATTCTACTTTATTTTATCTCAAAAGCTGTTATTTGCGATAGTAATGTCGAACTGGCCTTAAGAGTTAATTGAATGGAGTAATCTTACATCCTTAGAACAATAATCATCTCCACCAGATGCTGCAGCGAGTACTCGATGCCTTGTAGCATCTCCAGCATACCATAATAATTTTCTTCTATCATCTCCACCCTTATCAGAATTTTTCTTAGCTCCAATCTTGCATGGAAGCATTATATTTCCAGCTTTCTCAGGAATGCATATCTGAGAAATGGGTTTTGTACCCACTGTTATAAGTAGAGATATGAAGCCTAGTAGCATCAATTCTGCATTACAAGTGTCAAACTTTCAAATCAAAAATCAAAGAACTAAGTGTATATAATTTTTAAAAAAGAGAGGTTTGTGAGTGAGAGTGAAAGATAGACCAGATTTGATTTTCTCCAAAGCCTCATACATAGCCTTCTTGTGGCGTTTTTGAAACCACTGTCATCAAAAGGAGAAGTGAATGAATTAATCAAAAACAATTCTTGATTAATCAGACTAAGACATTTCATGCAAACAAATTAGTCTAGCTTAGCAAAATAACCTCTCTCAATTTGGTTTGGCATTCAGATTGAAACTACTTCTCAGAAAAAAAAAATCTTCTCAACAATATATTATTTTTCTTAACAATATCTTCAAAAATAACAGTACTAATAATAATATGAAGGCCTAGGACACTTTCCAATTCACATATGTACTCAACTGAACTCAATTTCAACTCTATTAAATCTTAATTCCAGACTAATTGGGGTGGATTTTATGGATATGATTTCTTTATTCTACTAGTTTATCTTAGCACATGTTGTCGTAAAATAAAGTAGAATATGATTAGTTTACCTGAGCAAGAGAATGAATACCATGTTCAATAATGATAGAAATGATAACAAAAACAGCACAAACAACAGCAACAGCCCAAGTGGGAGTCTCCTTCAAAGAAGGTTCTCCATACCCACCACCTGCCATTTCTATACCCCTTACTCAAAACTCTACACTAACTATTACTATACTAATGGTTCTTTCTTTAGTTGGTGAAAAGGGAATATATAAATTAATGCCGGCTCTTGTACAAGTCAAAAGAAAAATTAAATTAGTCATGCAGATGAAGTTTTTAACAAAAATTAGTGCATATTTTATATTGTAGTTCTGAGGAATATAGAGAATGTAGTTTTTAGCCTTTCCCTGTCAAGTTCTTGCTGCTTCTTGTTTAGCCTATGTGTGTTACATTATCTTCCTTGTCAAGTTAAGATAAATTTCAGGGTAAAATAATAATGCTTTAGCAGCAAGTGCTTGTTTGGTTGCAGATTGTAGACTTGGTCCTTCATTCCATGCTCATCATAATTCTGTAGCATAAGTAATACAATGACCGCTTGTATTTAGCTCTGCTTCCAAACAGAGTAAACCAACAATTTCAGGCCAAAAAATTATCAATTGGTACACCATTTGAAGAGAATAGCATGATTCCTAGTACAATATTTGATATAAACTGTAAAACATGATTAAATACAGAAAAAAACTTAGCTAAGTAATAGAGTATATTTATCATTAATAAAAAGAGAGAAAAATAATAGTACTATATTTATTTTTATTTGTCATAACATATTACAAATTTTTCTTTAAAAATTGGACCAAAAAGAAAGAGAGTGTTTCAAAAAACTAGTTAAAGTGAGTATTTTTAGCATTTCTCTTTTAGTTCATTAATTACACTATTTTATTAATTTTTCAGTTGATTGATTACACTCAGTCGCATTAAGATTTTTTCTTAATAACTACTCTTTTCGTTACATAATAAACGTTTTAATTTTTTTTTTATATATATCTCAATTTAATTGTCTCATTTCCTAATTCAAACTACATTTTATATCAATTTTATAATAATATCCTTATTGAAAAATATATTAGAAAATATAAAAATTAATTAAAAAATATAAAATATGAAAAAATCAGGAAGGTCGAAAGAGATTAAAATAATAAATAAATTAGAAAGATTAAAATAAAATAATTTTTTTTAATAATAGTGTATTTTAGAATTAAAATGCTTATTATGAGACGGATAAAGTATTATCTAATAATTTTAAATTCTATTTTAATAACTATTATCTAACAGTTTTAATTTAGATAATGTTTAATAATATTATTCAGCATTTAAAATTAAATTTTCAACACATTTTAAATTATTTGGTAATATACATCTTAAAATTTCAATTAAGTTAATCAATTAAAATATTAAATCAAAACTTTTCACTTAAAATATTCACTAAATAGAATAAGTGATTAATTTTTTAAGTATTTTTATAATTTAAAATTTATATCACTACTTAAAATTAAATATTTAAATTTTTAGTACTTAATTTTTTAGTTTTACCAAATATCATCTTAGTGGATTAATATTTTAACTTATTATTTAATCATGAAATAAAGTCATTTTAAGTATAGATATCATGGTTGGAGTTTCAATAATATTAAATTCATTTTCTTCTAAAAAAAAAACACTGATTTTTTTTTCCTTTATTAGACTGTTAAAAGACAAAATTTCATTCAATAAACTCTATAGTAATGTTGCTGTCACAGAAACAGAATAAGGAACTATATGCTTGAGGTACTTTTAAGAGTTGGAATAAAAAAAAGAAAAAGAAAAGAAAATAAGATTAAATAAGAGGAGTTAAATTAATTTAGACAAAAAAATATATTGATATAAAAAAATAAAAAAAGAAAAGAAAATAAGATCATGTAAGAGTTATACATTGTTTGAAAGTTAAATTAATTTAAATAAAAAAATATATTAATGGATTAGTTATCCCTTAAATATATATTTTATTTTCTGTAGAGAAAGAAATAAAATAATTTTTTTTTTTACTTATTATTAAAAATAATTTTTTAATAATATTATTATTTTATCTTAATAACTAATATTTTTTCTTATTTCATAAACTTTCAAATAAAAAATATTTATTATTCATTTTTTTTTTCTTTTCCTATGAATTTTTTTTTTTTTTTCTCGTAAAAAAAGCTCTCAAAGAAAATTTTAGGTTTTGGGTTATAGAACAATCTATATGTTTAGTTTTTGCAAGTTTTTAAAGCCCAATATCTAACTTTACCTGTTCGGCTTTTGAGCCAAAGCCCAATATCTGAGTACCAGCCACTCGGTATCATCGAAGAAACGGAGTTTTTAACTTTAAACACAGCAATCATAGAAGGATTTGATGGTGAGCAAATCAAATCCTCAAGAACACAGGAAGCAAAGCAAGGATGACTACTCTTTCAAGTTCATTCCTTTCATTCACTTCTCCTCAATCTCACTTCTTGTCTTCTGGTAATTCCCATTACAATTATAATCTCTTGTTGATTTATTGTTAATGCTAGCTTTGCTTAACCTACCTTTGATTGTCAGATACTATGCTAGAAATGAAAACCCAATTGACCAAATCAATTTTTCTTATTTCTTTCCCATTTTTTACAATTTTCTTTCCATAAAAAAATTATTAAATACATTTTCTTTCGATTTTTTTTTTTGGTTGGATATCTAGTGGAACTTGGTTCAGATTCTAAACCAGGAAATGGAAGAACCAAGAATCTTAGTTAGTAATTACTGTTAAATCCTGTTTTATCTGCCTCCTGGCGTGTTACTTCATGATTGATTATTCTGTGTCACTTTGCCTTGTTCATAGTTATATATAAGAAAAATTCTAGCACTTGTGTCTGAACCATTTAAGATCTACTATTTTGGAGTTTAGACTTTTTTCTTTTGGTCCCATGAGTTTCTCAGTCCAATAAGTTATTTCATAAATGAGGTTAAAAAATAATCTCATATAAATGTTTTTACCCATTTACCAGTCACCGAAATATACGGAGAGTTGCAAATCAAGAGAGAGTAGAGTTGTAATTTTCCCTCTTATATACAGTATGATACTTCAAAATTTGCACTGTTATAATCTATTTTGCATTACCGTTATGGCTGCTGTTGAGAAATAATTAAAACAAAGTCTTGGGTTTGTTGATAAAGATAATTAAAACTTTTTTCCAATATAGATTTCACATATATTGATCTTATAAAAGGTTTCTTTTTCAAAAATTAGTTTCAAACACAGTTCCAAACAATCATTTAGCCATTTTATGTTATATTTGTGAATGTTTCTATCATTTTTTTAGTTTTTACATTAATGATCGTGTTTGATGAATTTTCTACCTTTCTAATTGTTGCTAAATATTCAATTCTAGGTTCTTTGAAGCCATCTGACCAGAGTCTTTTATCTATTAGCTCTTCTAATCTCCATAATAAAGCAAAACTCACTACATGTGAAAGGTCACTCGCTGTTCGCGCAAGGTAAATGTCATTGTCTCAGCTCAGATATATAATTTCTTCACCACCATATTTGAATGAAAAAACAATTAGCACTACCAACATAGTATTTGTTCATTCCAATGAATTCAGATGCTTTATCTGCTAGCACTATCTACGTGAACTTGTGAAGTTAAAACATGAAAGCCATAGCATGGATGAAATTGCATTTCTCTATTTTCTTTTCTTTTTTTTTTCCCCAGTTGGATTTTTTTACCTGCTGTTTTACATGGCATGAATTTATTCCTTTTCTGTACTGTCTTTCTTTTAAGTATTTAAAAGAAGTTACTATTTTCTACCTGTCCCCTTTACATCTTTTTCCCAATAGCCACCTGTTTCCTTGCTTTGTCAATTAAGTTTGATTTCAGTTTCATCATCAATCTATTGTCAGTATTATGAATATCAGTTGATGTAGCATCATATTAATATCTTTCTTCTTGTGCCAAACTCATATCAGTATCTTTCATCTCAATCACATTTCTTTTTTCCCCTTTTCTCATGCAAGTGCAGTGGTGATCGGGGTAGACCAAATAGTGCAGGTATCTTCATCAGTGGTTTTGTATTGGGAGGAATAGTAGTTGGAACATTAGGTGCCGTCTATGCTCCACAGGTACTGCTTGATCATCTATTTGATGCCCCTGTTTAATTGGATTACTTTTTTGAGGTTAATAGTGTATGTTCTTTTGAAGACTCTCACAGTCTTTGTGCTGTATTTATGTTACCTTGGTTTTAACTTGGATATTAATATCTGATCTTTTAGCTCATATGATGACAGTTTTTGGTCAGGCGGATGTTTAGGGAACAGGAAAGAATTTCATTATCTTGTTAACCAAAGTCAGTACATTATGCATCATCACTTTTACATGAATTTTTGGTGTATGGCTCTCTTTGGGGCTATCATCCATGGAAAAGGTTGCAACATATACTAGAGTTGCTCTATGGGTTTAAATCTGATTGATGTGTGACAATCTTGCAGATTAGTAAGGCACTTGCTGGAGCAGACAGAAAAGATTTTATGAGGAAACTGCCAAAATTCATATATGATGAGGAAAAAGCATTAGAGGTCAGAACTTGTTTCTGCATTTATCATCCATGTCAATCATACTCATTATCATTGTATGCAAGAGCTAAGAAGGCTAGGTTTAGTGCAACAAGACTTGAGTTTATACGGGGGATTATAAGGGTGGCTGTGGTTGGAGTAAGAGAAATGAGCAAGGCTATCGTAGATTGTCTTTGGCATTAGACATCACATGTAGTGTGTGTGCATTGTCATATAAATAGACAATGTTGTTAGCTGTAGAATTTCTAATTTTAGGTCTTTGATATATTAAACCCTTTAAAAAACACACCTAACATTAATTGTTCTGTGTTACGTCGCCTTATAATGATTCGTGACACCATTGGGACTTTGGTTTTGATGCTATGACAACAGAAGACTCGCAGAGTGCTGACTGAGAAGATTGCACAGTTGAATGCTGCGATAGATGAGGTTTCTGCTCAGTTGCATGCAGATGACACCCCGAATGGAACTGCAGTGAATTCAGATGAGATGCAAGCTTCTGCATGAGAAAATATTTTGCTGAAAATTCAAAACTTTTATTTTTTTTAACTTGTTATCAGCACTGAATATAATTGTCTCAAAAATTTTAATTTCCAGTATACATTTCTTTTTTCCTTATTTCTTGCTTTTTTTACATGGGGACTAATGATTAGAAAACAGAAACTGTTAATGTTGCTGTTATAATGCCCTACTGTTTCTGTGCTTCACCAAAGCCAGGGATTACTGGGCTTTTTTCTTTTTTGGATCACTATCAATGAGCTTCAATGGGGATAGCTCTTCAATTTCCACCAATTTTAGACATGATGATTATGAATGGGTTGATGGGTTTGATCAATTTGCAGGTGTAAGGCCCGACTCGGATCAGGGTCTACTTTTAGACGTGGGGTTTATTTTGTTGGACTTGAGCCTAGCCCCAACTGCAGATTATTATTATTTTTTTTTTCAAAGATGGTTATTCTCAATCAAGTTTAAATTTCCTCTTCAAACGAGTCTAAGAGCACATTCTCATACTTGATTTATACATTCATAAATTACCTTACAAGTGCTTAACACAAAAATCAAATTGTAGGAATGAAAAACTCTAACAATAGCGGATCTTTAGAGATTTAATTCACCGCATATGACTATAAATTATTAATAGCGTTAAGATATTATTTACATAATAATTATTATTTACATTATATGATATATATTATAATTAATTCATTAATTTATAAGATTATCATTAATTAATTTATAATTTTATTTAGTGAATTAGACTCACCTAAAAAAATTTTAGATCATCAACGAATATACATATTGTCAAGAACCACATGCCCTTTTTAAATTTTAAAAATTCTTAAATTTTTTTTTTCAATTTGTTTTAATATTTAATTTAATTACTTCCATTTCTTTATTGTGTAAGTTCATTTATTATATAAATCATTTGAATTGTTTCAATTATAAAGCTAATATAATTTGGTATTTTTTTTCTCTGCTAATATTTAAATTCTCTAATAATTATTAATTTTAATGTGTGTACTATTTTTTTAAAATCAACTTTATGCAAGTATATTGTTGCCGAATTTTTCATTTTGTTTCTATAAATACTTATCATATATTAATTATTAATATCTTATCCTTATTGTAATTATAGTAGATTTACATTTTAACAATTTCTTTTAACCTCTTAATTCATTCTAAAATACCATTGGATGATAATTAATAAATAGCATGTACACTTTCTAATTTAATATTAGATCTTCTAGTTTCGAAACAGTATAGAAATAAATAAATAAATAATTCTTTGTAAATAATTTTTGTGCCCCTTTTATTATTTTTTTTTTACATTTTTCCCTAACCGAGGCCGCAGTGTTGGTCAAACATATATATATCATGTATGTTTTATTATGCAAGTCGAAAAACAGAAGCTTACATACGGAGTGTTTAGTAGAATAATTATTAAATATGTAATTAATGTAAAAATATAATTAATAAATTATCAATTGCTAAAAATAGCTTATAATTATTTATTAGATTTGCCGATTAAAGAGAAATTTTATCATAATCGGAGTTTTTAATTGACCAACCAAATAATACAAATTTTTTTAATTGACAATACACATATTGGCAATCAGCAATTAGGAGTGTTTAGTTGACCAACCAAACAGTCTCATAATATAATAAGAAAAAATTTCTTATTTACTAATTGATCACTTACATTAAGAAGAATATTGTTAGACAATTTGATCGTTGATTCAATTGGATGAAAAATACAAGGCAATGTATACAATTTAGAATGTTTAATTTTATTATATTATATTAATAAATTACCATAATTTTATTTTATTATTCTAATTAAAAATATTTAATTAATTTTTTTTATGAGGAGAAATCAGAAAAAAAAAAAAAAAAAAAAAACACAACTTACGAATGGACTAATCTAGGCCATGCAACGCCTGAGGCTTCCTCTAAAATTCCTTCATCCATAACCACACATCTGGAACCACATGCAAAACGTGCACGCCAATATCATATTGGAAGCTAGAAAAATTGTTATCACTACCACAATCTCATCTCTTATATTCAAATAAAAGGAGCCATGACTTCCCTAACTCCATGAAATTCCTTTTACAGGTATTAAAAATATATATTGTGTTTTAAATTTAGTGTATCATTAAATTTTCAAGAATTTCACTTATTTATTTATGTATATTTTATAATATAAATATTTATTATTAAATTATTAAATTTTTAAAAATATATATATATATTTTCATCTTATTTAATAATTTATTTTAATTTTTAATTATTTCAAATTTATTTATTTTGTGTCTCGAGTTGGCTAGGCCGAGTATGTGATGGAGGGTTTATAACCGTTTAATTTGGATGACGAGTGACAAGATAAGCTTGTTGAAGAGTCGCTTTTCTTCAGGGATTCTTTTTAACCTTCCATTTGATACTCTATTAATCAATCAACATCCTTATTGGACAGTGACTGTGAAGTATATCTATAGGAAAGTTAATATACAAGATTATAAAATAATAGATTTTTAGGTTATATGCATATGAAAATTAAATGAATTTTATAATCATTTACTCAAATAATTTTTAGGTTATATTATTTATATCATATAAAAAAGAGGTTTTAGTTTGATAATTTTATTTCATTATAATGAAAAATATGTATTTTGTTCTAAATCTTATGAAATGTTGCAAGTATAATTCATCATTTTTAATAATTCTCACTAAATTAATAAAAAACTCACACAATTTTCATTCTAATTCTAATTCTAATTTTATATTTTGTAATTCTATGAATATAGTTTTTTTTAAAAAAATTATTATTTAGTTCTTAAATATGATTTAATTAATTAAATCGTTCATATTTCTAAAAAATAATTAGTTAGTTCCTATATTTTGATTATATTATTACATTTAATCATTCCGTCTAATTTTTTCATATATTTTTTTTAAAAATTAAAAATAAAAAGAAAATAAAATTTTATTCCCAAATTACTCTCAAATTCTTATTCCTCCCTCATATCCCACTGAAACACCATCCATGAACAAGAACAACATAAGTCCTCCTCTTCGATTCCCCGATTCTCACATGCAACCCCAATCAAAGCATCGTCGATGCCTCAATCAAGTTATAAAGAAAAGAAAACAAAAGGAGAAAAATCTCACTCCCTAATATGAGGTCTCGTCTGGACACCTCTTCCGATCTGTTAAGGAAATTGGAATATTCTGACTCAATTTTACAGATCTAGAGTATAACCTCATCCTGTTATCATGTTTTGAAAATAATTTTGATTTTGGGACTTTATGGGAAGTCGTCACCTTAATTTATTTTTGTTGAAAAAAATATTTAAAAAAAAAACTCAATTTTGACTCCAATTATAATCCAATGAAAAGAACACTAGACCTTTGAACTAACTTTATGGATACGGGGACTAGGTTTCAATTGAAAGAGTTGACTTTATAGATGTTATGCATATTATGTATGCATGATGTTATTTTGGGTAATTTAACACTCAATCTCCTGTTTGAATGAAATACATGTATGCATTTATATGATCTTGAATAATTTATACAGCTAATATGTGAATTCATGCAAATTCAATGCATTTGGAACGCCTCGGAATGCCCTATTTTTTAGGGAAGGTAATTTGGAAGAAGGGTGATTTGGTCACTTTGATGGCTTTTAAGGTTGAGAGATTTCAACTTTCTCATCTAGTCCTTAGTTTGGATAAAAGGAGATTTTAACCATGCTGTCAGATTCGTTGAGTATGAAGTATTGTCTTGGAAGGCTGCAATCAAATTTGGTTATGAATTAGTCAATTTTGATTTGGACCAAAGGATTAGTTTTGGTTTGAGGTATGGAAGTCTACCTACTCGGCTCTTTTATTGAATGAAAGGTAAACATGCGGATGGCTCTGACTCAACTTAAAAAACTTTCTAACAATAAGGCTTATTCACTCTTATTGAATTTTTCAACAACTTTGGATTTCTTGACACATACCAAATTCAGGTCATAAAATTCATCTGGTTGTTTGTTAGATACATCACAAGTTGAGGTCATGGATATCCAAGGTTTGTTAACTCTCTTGAGAGTTTTGGATTTGACTTTACTAAGAAAAATGGGTTTGAAGAGTTGGCTTCACTCAACCTCAAGTATTCTGAGGAATTGATTTTGCAACACTCAAAGGCAAGATAATGTTTGGGTTGCCCACAAATAACCTGGGTTTCATTTTGAGAAGTTAAAGTTGCTTGATTGATTTTTCTTTTCTTTTCTTTTTTTCATTTTTTTCATTTGTCTTTTTTCTTCTTCTTCTTTTTTCAAGGAGCTCAGACTTCAATGAATTTTTCATGTACAAGCAGAGAAGTGGAACTTTTTGAAAGGTTTTAGGAAACATAATTTAATTTCGATTTTGCCCTTGGGACTAGGGCTTTAAGGGATCAAGTTGAAGCTTTTGAGAGGTTTAGGACCTTTTGGAAGGTGAGATTGACTTTGGGAGGTTTTATGAGTTTGTTACTATAGCATGATTTGTGGAGAAGAGAAGTGAAGCTATTCCTATTGTCTGGGATTGACTAGACTCTCGGTGTAACACCTCGGTTAAAACCGTAGTGGTAGAGGTTAGGCATTAGACCGGGTTAAGGGGCGATTCTATGCTATTGCATGTTAACATGTTATTTAAAGTGATAAATGTGATTTTGATACTCATATGTTGATAAAATTCATGATGCATGTTTATGTGACTCAATGTGGTATTGGTTGTGCCTTGAAACCCCGAATTGAGAAATTCTCAACCTAGGGGTATTTTGGTCATTTTGCATTTTTGTGATCCGTGAAATATGTGAATTTTATGAAATCGATATTTCTATAATTTAAATTATTTATTTTTGATAAAAAGTGAATTTTTGAATTTTAAACGTAAAAATTTTTCTATTTGGGTTAAAAGTTGACCGGAATAGTAATTTTGACTTTTACGGTCAAAATTTTATTTTTCTTCGAGACGATTTTATTTAATTATGTATATGAGATGGAAATTTATTATTTTATTGTTTGATAATCAATTAATTCATAGTAGATAATCTTTGGAGGGAAATTAAAGTG
>CANXYC011633858.1:0-11352 GCA_948193065.1 Aleurites moluccanus
CCAATTCGCATATGCCACCTCGCATATGCTGCCTCGCCTAACTCTCCTCGCGAACTTCACCTCGCATATGCCATCTCGCCAACTCGCCTTGCCTAACTCCACTTCGCATATGCCTCCTCAGCAATGCCTCTTCGCCAAACTTGCCTCGCCTAACTCCACTTCGCATATGCCACCTCGGTAATGCCTCTTTGCCAAACTTGCCTTGCCTAACTCCACTTCGCATATGTCACCTTGGCATTGTTGGCTCGCAAATGCCACCTCGCATTTGCCGGCTCGCAAATACCATTTTCTTCCGAGTTGGAACCCTTCCTCGACAACTTATATTTAATCAGCTCGCAAATAAGCTACAAACATCCAAACTTTCTGATTCTTTTTGTTACTTAAATAGACATTCAGGGATCCAACATATCTAAATTTCAAATCAAAAGGATATCTACACAGACCATAGTGAATTTTTAAAGTTCACCCTGACTTTACTGCCTAAACTCATCCAAACAAGTCTGAGAAATTCCACTCTCCACTGAGTTATACTTATCCAAATCTCCTGAAATTTTACATCCAACAAACATAAAGGAAAATTTCTCATGTTTATACTTTTGGCTCATTCAGTCTCAATCATTCCCAGAAAATTCAAATATACTCAGATTCCTGCAAAAAATAATGAACCATACTGGTTTTGGTCAAGGAAGCATAACTCTTCACACACACAGAATTTTACAGAACCATTTTATAAAAGTAAAGATGAGATATATATTTACAACTTTTATGTTTTACACTTTACCAAATTATTCCTTTAAAATCAGGAAATTAGCCTCACAAAATCCTCCCTGCAACTAGAAATTTCTAGATTTCCTCAAAATATTTTATATCCTCAATTAATTCAACAAACATACAATTAATAAAATAGCCAAAAATGATAGATATTACATATATATTTATATATATATAATTATTTATCCACTTTTGTTGACTTTTTAGGCTAATCCTTGATTAAGTAGTAATTAATCAATTAATTAACTCTTAGGTATTCTTAATTTACTTTGTTATAATTTTTAATACTCTAGTATTTTCAACTATGTTCATATTTCCCATTTTATTCAATTTTATTCTCATTTAAATTCTATAATTCACTCTAATGTCTATTTTCCATTGTCCTTGATTAATTTTTGGTTATTACTCTTTGGAGAATTAAAAAAAAATTCCTACCCGATTTGAGTTTCCTATTATAATCGTTCGGGTTATTACATTCTACCCCTCTACAAAATAAATTCGTCCTTGAATTTAAAAATAGTCTTACCTCATGAAGAAAATAGATGAGGATACTTTTGTTGCGTAAGAAATTCGCTTTCCCAAGTGGACTCCTCAGTACTTTGATTCCTCCATAGCACTTTCACCATCAAAATCTCTTTATTTCTTAATTTCCGCACTTGTCTATTCACAATTTGAATAGGAATTCACACACATGACAAGTCTTTATCTACTTCAATTTCTTGCATTGGAAGAAAATCGGATGGGTCCGGTACATACTTTCTCAACATAGAAATATGGATGACAGGATGTACGTGGCTTAAGCTCGGAGGAAGAACTAAGTGATAGGACACATTGCCAACTCTATCCAATACTTCAAATGGTCCTAAATACCTAGATGACAATTTTCACTTTTTGCCAAATCTCATTACTCCTTTCATCGAAGAAATTTTAAGAAACACGTGGTCACTAATAGCAAACTATATATCCTTCCGTTTTGGATCTGCGTAACTCTTATGTCTACTGAAAGCAGTTCTTATTCTCTCCCTAATAAATGGAACTTTCTCCATTGTCTCTTGAATCAACTCAGGGCCTTCAATTGATTTCTCTCCTGTTTCAACCCAATAAACCAGTGAACGACACTTTCGGTCATACAATGCCTCATATGGAGCCATACAGATGGTGGAATGACAATATAAGCAAACTCCACCAAAGGTAAATACATGTCCCAACTGCCTTTATAATCCAAAACACATAACCTCAGCATGTCTTCCAATGTTTGGATGGTCCTTTTTGTCTACCTATCAGTTTGTGGATGAAATGCAGTGTTGAAATTCAACTGCGTACCTAATGCCTCTTGAAATTTCTACCAAAATCGGGAAGTAAATTGAGTACCTCTATCCGATATGATGGATATTGGCACTCCATGCAGCTTTACAATTTGATCAATGTACAATTGAGCATACTGAGCTGTTGTATAGGCAGTCTTAACTTCTAAGAATTGTGCTTATTTGGTATGTCGATCCACTATAACCCAAATCGAATCATAACCTTTTGCAGTCTATGGCAACCCAACTACAAAATCCATGGTTACCTGTTCCCATTTCCACTCCAGTAATGCAATCTCTTGTAGTAGACCCAAAGGTTTCTGGTGTTCAACCTTCACTTGTTGACAAGCTAAGCAAGTAGATACAAACTTAGTCACATCCTTTTTCAAACCAGGCCACCAATAACAACTCTTCAAATCATGATACATCTTTGTTGCTCTAGAATGAACATTATAAGGTGCATGATGCATCTCTTGCATAATTTTCTCCCATAATCCATCCACATCAGGTACACACAATCTATGTCCCAATTTCTGTACACCATTTTCCACCTTGAAGTCAGGAGACTTCTCAACTGATATATCATCTGCATGCTTTACCAAATCTTCCTTTAACTTCACTAAATATGAGTCTTTATCCTGTGAGGCTACAATCTCATCAATGAACATTGGCCTCACTTGAAAGTGTGCAAACACATCTTTTGAATCAGTAATCTCCAATCGGATACCTATATTGAACAATTCTTTCAGCTGTTTGATCAACGGTCTTTTACTTACGGCAACGTGAGATAGATTTCCCATTAACTTTCTGCTTAAAGCATATACTACTACATTTACTTTACCAGGATGATAAAGTATCTGGCAATCATAATCTTTGACTAGCTCCACCCATCTTCATTGTCGTAAGTTTAAATCTCTTTGTTGCATAATGTATTAAAGACTTTTATGGTCGGTGAAGATTTCACACTTTTCCCTATATAGATAATGTCTCCAAATCTTTAATGCAAAAACAACTACTACCATTTCCAAGTCATGAGTGGGATAATTCACTTTATGCTTCTTTAATTGCCTAGATGCATAAGCAATCTCCTTCCCATGCTGCATAAATACACATACAAGTCCCACTCTTGAAGCATCACAGTAAACAATAAATCCACCTGTGTCTGTAGGTAATGCTAATATTGGAGATGTAGTGAGACAAGTTTTAAGCTTTTGAAGGCTCTCTTCATAGGCATCATCTCACTGAAACTTTACTTGCATTCTTGTTAATCTGGTTAATGGTGCGGCTATCCTGGAGAAATCCTTCATAAAACGATGATAATAACTAGCCATTCCCAGAAAACTACAAATCTCGGTCATATTAGTTGGTCTTGTTCATTTTGCAATTGCTTCGACCTTTTTGGGATCAACTTTAACACCTTCTCCATTGATAACATGACCTAGAAAACACACTTCAGAGAGCCAAAATTCATATTTTGAGAATTTGGCATACAAGTGATTCTCCTGAAGAGTCTGCAATACCATTTTCAGATGTTCATCGTGTTCCTCCTTGATTTTAGAATAAATAAGGATGTCATCAATGAAAACAATAACAAATCTATCCAAGAACGGTTTAAAGATCCGATTCATCAGATCCATAAAAGTGGCAGGAACATTTGTTAATCCGAAAGGCAACACCAAAAACTCATAATGACTATATCGGGTTTTAAAAGCAGTTTTCATCACATCTTCCTTTCGGATTTTCAACTGATGATAACCCGATCGTAGATCAATCTTTGAAAAACAACTAGCACCTTTCAACTGATCAAATAGAACATCTATTCTCAGTAATGGGTATTTATTTTTAATTGTCACCTTATTAAGCTACCGGTAATCTATGCACATGCATAAAGATCCATCTTTCTTTTTCACAAAAAGAACCGGCGCACCACAAGGTGAACTGCTGGGTCGTATGAACCCTTTATCCAACAATTCTTGCAACTAGATCTTCAACTCCTTTAATTCAGTTGGTGCCATTCTATATGGAGGAATGGATATTGGATTAGTTCCCGGCAAAACTTATATTTCAAACTCAATTTTCCTCCCCAATGGTAAACCTGGTAACTCTTCAGGAATACATTCACAAATTCATTTACCATAGGAATATGAGTAATATCAAAACCAGTTGCCCGATGTGCTAAATAAGTTTCACATCCCTTTCGTAACAGTCATCTTGCTCCAATGGCTAAAATTACATTCTCCATCACCCCCATTCTCTCTTCCTGATACACAAAACTCGACTTCCCTTTCGGTTTAAATTCTATTTTTTTTTCATAACAATCAATAGAAGCCTGATTCTGTGATAACCAATCCATACCTAATATAATATCTACTTCTAACACTGATAATTCAATTAAGGTTACTGGTATGTTTCTCCCCTCAATTTCCACTCTACAGTTTCTGTACTATCTATCTACCACAATAGTGTCTCCTAAGGGTGTGGAAACCTTTAATGGCATTTCCATTTGACTACTATCCATTCCCAATTAGTTCACATAAGCAGAAGACATAAAAGAGTTGGTAGTGCCATTATCAAACAAAACTCTAGCCAACTCAGTTTGAATTTAAACCATACCTTCCACAGCTATGTTAGATGCTCTTGCCTCCTGCTAATTAAGGGCAAATATTTTGCCCTGACCTCTACATGCGGATGGTTAAGAAGAACCTTGTGCAGTATTCTAGCCTCTACCTTTGCCTACTGGAGGTCTATAGATACCCTGAGTCTGCTGAACTGTAAGCTGTGAGGATGTAGTAACTCTCTGCTGGCCTTGCTGAAATATGGTGAGTGGACAGTCTTTAATAAAATGGTCCTGCTGGCCACATCTCAAGCAAGCCCCCGTCAACCATCGGCATGCATCAGAATGTCGTCTGCCACAAGTCCTACATATAGGAGTACTCTGTGAGGGCTGATCTGTCTGATGTACACTAGTAGATGCTTGAGGAGTTGATGAAACAACCTTGGATCTACTCTTCCCTCTACCTATACTAGTTACTAGCTGGCTTTATGAAGGCCTAAAACCACTCTCTGCAGGCCTACTCTAATAGCTCTGTTCTCCTGTCTTCCTCTGATTGCTTTGTCCCCTATTTCCATCTCTCCTTCTCTGCTCTCTCTTTGTCCTCTCATCCTTATATTTTTCTTCCATCTGAGTTGCACTATCAATCAACTTTGTTAAGGATGTGAACTCCACTACTAACAGTGAGTTGTGTAGGGAAGCATGCAGTCCTCTTCTGAACCTATGGATCTCCGCAGCTTCATTAGGAACAATTTGTCTAGCAAATTTTGCTAGCCTCAAAAATTCATTAGCATACTCCGGTACAGTCAAACTTCCCTGCTCTAATCTTTCAAATTGTATCATACGTTTACTCTTTTCTCCCTCTGTAAGGAACTCATCAAGTATAGCCTGTTTAAACTCAGCCCAGGTAGGCGGATTATCTCTATACAACCACTCCCCAATATGTCTCTCAAACTAGTCCCAGGCTCTATCCTTAAGCAGTAAACCAATCAACTCAATAGCCTTGGTATTAGAACAAGACAACATCTTCACCACCTTTTCTAGGCGATCTAAGAAAGGGCTAGGGTCATCTCCCTGCTCACCTCCAAACTCTGGTAGTCCAAGTTTCAGAAAACTGAACATAGTAACTCCCCCTTCATCAATAACCCGTCTAACCATCGATGCTACAGGTGGAACCATAGGAGGTGACACTACTATTGGTGGAGGAATTACAGGTGTTGGGGGTGGTACAGATATATTATCTGGCATGTGTAGCCTCAACTCTTTTATTTCTTTCCTTAATCGCTCATTTTCCCTCATCAATGCTTCATTCATTATATTAACATTCTCTGCCACAACTTCCTCTTTTCTTTCTCTTATTCTGCTTATTTATGGTGGTTCAACTGATTCAGCTCTATCTGGTACTACTTGGGAAATTTCATTAGCCTTTCGTCTCCTACTAGATCGAGAAAACCCCGTCTAACAGATTCTGGACGAACAACACCTCTGCCCCGTCCCCTACCTCTTGGATGTCCTCGTGGCGACATCTTCTATAAACATACAAAAGGAATAGATATCAATTAGAGGAATGCAGATGAACACATAACTGATAACAATAATTGACATTACAGAAATCCTAATGCTCCATAGTACACTTATACAGTTAAGATACTTATACCTAGTTAATTATGTTTTCTTTATTTCTTTGCTCTGATACCAACTCTGTCACATCCCCTATTTCAGGAGATATGATTGTCTTAGGGCATGGGGAAGGCATATGGCCACCTAAACCTGTAGAACCCCATTTTGCATTTCTACAGAAAATTTGCCATAACTACTTTACTTTTACAATCTAGTACCTAGGACCCAAAGTCCCTCTCTTCATAACCAACATTAACACAACCTGTACAATCAACACTTTTATTCCTATACTCATCCCATATTACAATGTACATTCCATATTTATTATCATTTTCCCCAATCCAATACTTTATACTGCATATATAGTGTAATAATTACATCTCATTAACATAGCTTCATTTTACACTATCATTACTAAATTTATTATTACATATCATGGAGCTACTCTAGAAAGATCCATAAATACAAATAAGAAGTCATTACATAGATAAGGAAAAATTCACTCCTGAAGGAAGAGAGAGGAAATGGAATCGTCGCTATCAATCAAATCCTGAAAAGGATAAACCACAATGGGGTGAGACAAATCTCAATGAATAACATATATACTCCCTCACTTGTGAGGCTAGGTGCTCGTAAGAAAGGTCATTCAATAACAAATTACAATATTCCAAGATAGTAATATCAATGTCAAGAAACAAGGTTTCCAATGGAATTCAATATCAAGATTCAAGTACAATATAGTTCAATAGGAAGAATCATATAATAAAAAACATTGGTCACTTGCAAGAAAAGACTATGAACCAAATGCTCTATATCCATGATAGTTAGAAAAATCCAATGAATAATGGATAGAGGCTACAATTACGTAGCTTGTCAATAGTCATAAAGTTGATCATACTGTATGTATAAGACCTTAATCCCCTCCTAGATAAGGTCTCCAATACAATACACTGTGCACAATGCCCGATGAATAAACATCTACCCCATCGGGAGAGTAGTACTGTCAATGGTCCCATATATAGGGTAAGTAAAAAAAATATTGTCCAATAATGAACATCAATCAATACATTTATATATATATATCAAGAATTCAATTAACAATGGCTACATAATCAAGAAACTTTAATAATAATACAATTTCTTAGGGAAGATTCAAGGAAACAATATGCAAAGGCGACAAGTAAAGAAACATATATGTTACTCGCCCTGAAAATCCAATGTGTCCAACCACCTAGCACAAACTAAAAGGGTGGTCTTCCACTTCCTTGTCTTTTCCTTTATCTATCCTTTTTGCAGCTATAACAAATATAAATCTCAATTTAGAAACCTAATTACGTTAAAATACAATAAGCAAACCTAAATTCTAGACAACTTTAAAAAATCCTAAAATTTCTACCCAAGCATACCCTGATATTTCACTTATAACTCATTATGTGCAGGTCTAAATGATATTCTATTTTCACTGAATTTTATCTAAGATATAATGACACATTTTTAATGTTTTGTCATTCCCCTGATTCAGAACTTAAGGTCCTCATATTTACAAATTTCAGAAGGGTTATACTTCTAAAATCCCTAACCCGAGCCAGTCTGTCTCAGGGTCCATAGTTAGCAATAAAGTGAGAATTTGACAAAACTTATAAAAGAAAAAATATTTTTGACATATATATCTACAACTTTTATGTTTTGAATATTGTCGAATTCTTATATTAAGGGCCTCAAAACTTAGCTCCAACTTTCTGCTGAGTCTCAGGAATTTCACATAAATGAAACCCCATCCGAGTCAGTCTTGTTTGGAGACTCATATCTCCCAACACAGAAGGATTCAGTCAAAACGTTCTGAAGAACATATATTCTACACATAACATCTACAACTTTTGTGTTTTGAACATTTTCAAATTATACCCTTAAGGGCACGAAAATAGAGCCCAAAGTTTCTGTCAAGCCACAAGAAATTTCTGAGATGGAAAATTTTAGAATTCCTAATCAATTTCTCTACTCTAGAAATATCATCCTATCATTTAATCATTCAAATAACTCATCGAAAAAATGAATTTCAAAATGTGTTAAGAAATTTACCTTGGAGAAAAATTGCTCCAAATCTCTATCTAAGCCCAATTAATTCAATTAGGTGTTGGGGAATGCATTATTTGTGAAGGGATTTATACTAGATTAAGAGATTTTAGGAAGCTAGAAAGAAAAATTTTCCATAGAGAAAGGCTTGGAATTTTCAGCCATTGAAGGAGGAACGAAAAAGATTATGGCTTTTTTTGTGACACTTATCTACTTATATAACAAGTGGTCCAATAGGAAATTTAGGGAAAAAGAAAAATTAAAGAAAAAGAAATAAAGAAAAAATAATCTAATTAAATCATTTTAATTATAGAAATAATTATACATATATATCTATATATATAATTATTTAGCCACTTTTGGTGACTTTTTAGGTTAATCCTTGATTAAGTAGTAATTAATCAATTAATTAACTCCTAAGTATTCTCAATTTATTTTGTTATAATTTTTAATACTCTAGTATTTTTAACTATGTTCATATTGCCCATTTTATTCGATTTAATTCTTATTTAAATTCTATAATTCACTCTAATGTCTATTTTCCATTGTCCTTGATTAATTTTCGGTTATTTCTCTCTGGAGAATTAAAAAAAAAACTCCTACCTAATTGGGGTTTCCTATTATAATCGTTCGGGTTAGTACATAAAGATACATATCATATCATATAATCATAAAAAAAATGACAGAATCATTATTAATCATTTAAGCAGAAGCTACAATCTGGTAGCATACTATTTATTCATATGGTTGATCAAACCACATGGCTAGGACCTTAATCCCCTCCAAGCTTGGATCATTAAACCACTGTGCACAATTGTCATTAAAACTTATGTCATTTCATTAATGCCATACATATAGTGCTTAATCATTAAGTATCAAAAATAACTTAAGCACTTCCAAGGGACACTGAGTAATTCGTGTTGTATTGAGAGATATGGGACACTGAGTAAGACTGATCTGGTTAGAGTTTTGACTGAGAAACCCTACTGTATTTTCCATTTTTGAGTACCTTATGGTCTCAAAACATAAAATATATTCCCTTGTATCTTAGAAAAATTTTAGTGAAAAAATAACATCATTTGGACATCTACTGTCACGACCCAACCTGGGAGTCGCGACGGTCCTAGGGTACGGGTGTTGCCTAAGCTACCAGTACCATGAAGAACCCAATTATCTATAAAACATGGCAAATAATGCATTTAATCAATTCAAATAGCTTAATAATGCTATTGAAAATTGGAAAGCATCTCCTCTATATAAGGATTATGCCCAGCTGTAAAACATACAATAAACACTTCCAATAAACTTTATCATCAATATTCATATTCCTATCATTGATGATCCCTCTGGATCTCCAATATCAACTCAATATGTATATTTGTATATCATACTTTATCCATCCATAGCATCATCATATATGCAAAACCATACAAATACAATCACATACATATACATGCCCCTATTTAATTTACAGTACCATGGAACCTCTATTTTATACAAATATTTACATTTACTTTTGGGACTGGAATATTACATGTATAAGTATCAAAATTCCACGGCGAGAATAGAAGGTGCCTATGGAATTCGAGCCTCACTACAGACCTAAAAATGATAACCACTGAAGGGGATGAGTATAAAAATACTTACTGAATCCATATGTATAAAAATGCAGTAGATGTAATATTACCATAGTTGCCCATATATGGCCTGTAGAATCAATATAAGATAATAAGTATAGAGTATAACAAGTATCCATATAATTATCCATCTATAAATGTATCCAGTGTACGAGTCAACGCACATATGATGTAATAGGATTGGGTCCAGTAATAAGTGTAATCATACTGTCTGTAATAGGCACAATAATAAAGTGCATAAATCATTATACACAAAGGTGATCAACATTTACGACTAGAGAATATTACACCCTCCCTAGCATGGGTCAATTTAATTAATACCAAAGAATATTACACCCTCCCTAGAAAGGGCCAATTTAATTAACACCAGTGTGCACACGGTCGATGGAATTTTCGCTACACCATCGATGTAGTCCTGTTATAATACCATATGGGTGTGTCTCCATATAACCATTAATATAGCATAAATATATCTCATATAGTTGTAGAACAATCATATATATATTTATAATGAATAATAGGACAAGTTTGGCTTAAGTCAAAAAAAATATTCGGCGGGGCCCAGTTGCGCTGCCGCAACTGACACTCGCCGTTACGGGTCCGTTTTGGGATTTTTTGAGTAGTTTATGGTTAACTTTGTTACCAAAGGATTTAGGTGGACCATGAGGTACCATTTTAAAGCTTAGGTCAAGACCAGAAGATTGGGCCAAGTGGTGGCCCAATTGGCTTTCTGGATTTCATTTTATAGACAGACAAAGTTTAGGTCATTTTATGTCACTTCGGTGGGCTTATTTACGGGCCAATATGCACTGTAAGTACTTTTGGATATCAAACTCTGTTTTATCAGTCCAAATGACCTTTCATATGATATATGATGCAAATCATGCATGATTATACATATAGACTCACCTTAAGTGCAATTAAACCACTTTAACCCCTAAAGCACTGTCAGTATCCCTAATCGGCCTGCCGTCCGATACTCCGAGCTGGAGTACTCGACGGTTCACCTATTTTCACATATAACACTCCGATAAGATGTAAAAATATCACAAAACATATTATTCACATAAACATACATCAAGCATACACTGTATGCACTATAAACCTCACATTGCACAATTTATCCTTTTTCCAATCCTTTATGCAATAAACACATTCTATCACCACATTTGACATACAATTCATAATTTCATCACTATTATGCCATATTAATAACTCATATACACTTTGCTTAGCATTCCATATTAAACACACTAATTTTCAAGTTTAGCTTCCAAGTACTTATATCAATCATCTTTTACATATCTAAACCTATACATTTCCATTACTTATACCATTAAACCATATTCAAACTTCACCTTTCAAATTGCATCAACCTAACACATTAAACTAACAA